>JAUMHN010420323.1:0-13342 GCA_032360265.1 Heliamphora ciliata
AACAATATCAAGATAGAGATATAATAAATCTCCCATAAACCCAAGAGCAAACCTTTATTATCACCAATTTCAACTTTAGGGTTTCTAAAACACAAGTCTCATGCTTATAAGCTCATAAAACTAGAAAATACAACACATCTCACATGAATATTTAAAGAGAGTCTAGATCTTACCTTTTGGATGCTTGATCCATGAGAAAAGCTTCGCGCGAGCTCTAAACACGGACATATCTAACTACTAAGCGAGAGTACCATCATCCAAGAGTAAAATCAATTCTCTAATGGTTGAATCATGGAGATAAACGCAAGGAATCGTCTCGAGGAGGGTCAAAAGGGCTCCTACACTCCCCAAATCCAAACCTTAGACCTCACTTATGCTTTAGAGAGAGAGAGGAATGGAAAGAATGGAAGAAAAGGGTCCACGCGACCTATTTAAAAAAAAATAGATTCGCGACAGTCCGCTCGAGCGCACCCCCACCGCTTGAGCGGTCACCATCCAGAGGACTCTCGGCCACACCACCGCTCGAGCAGTTAGGAATCCGCTCGAGCGGTCAATCCTGAATTGCGATTTTCATTCTCACTAAGGCTACAATTGAGCCGTACAACCATATAACATTACCCAACTGAATTTTCCTGCATAATTCCACCTTCAACCATCATTACGAACACATACAAGCTCAAAAATAAACTTTCACGCATGATTTATATTCCCAAACATTTCCATGAGACATAACACATATATGTTAAATAAATTTCCAAAATTAACTAGGGTCCAAATTGTTACACAAAATTCCAAGATCATTGATTTCTATACGATTTTTTAAAAAGTAAAAACTAGACGGGTAATTACCGAAACAGGCTCCAAATAAAAACTTTTTGATGTTGAACGATTAAAATAAAACCCGTGCCATCACAGTTAATTTAGATGAATACCTTTCGGTCGTTTCTTTAACTACGAACTTTTATTCTCCGAGTTGAAGCTCTGAACAGACCTTTTACTGTATTCCTGATGCGATTCCTGAATGTAGTGTAGGTTACGATCATTCGAGAACTGATACCAACAGAAATTAGACAACCTTAGTCTTGAAAAACAACTTATGAATTTAGTTCAGTCTACCCGCATATTTGTAGGCTACAGCAGGAACCTATGGAGTATTATGACATTGACTTCAAGTGTGACTCAGATACACTTCCAGTGATTTCTACAAATATGCAAACCTTTCAGTAGTTTTCGTAATTATGAAAACATTATAGCGATTTCTGTAATTTTCATAAAATACTAAATTACAGTTCATACCACTAAATAATTGTAACTGCACTCTTAGCCATAATCTCAAGACCAATTTGTATTGAGCTCATGTTATTAAATGCTTAACTTATCTCCCCACATTAAGATTCCCGATACTTACCAATTAAATATAATTACTGATAATTTAATTTAATCGATATCTTTAAAATTCTTTAAACTCTTCCGCTTAACTTATTTAACTGCCGGATAGTTAAATCCACATGTAGGGTTTGGTCCAGTCAGAACTTATGTGAGACCCGGTACCTTATTTTTTGTGGAATATGTATATATAACCTTTTCTTTTCGTTATAAGCATGCCTCGATGTTCCGTTAATGCTTTTCATGTTGTTTAGAACAGCATGTTTAGGAATACGTGCGACGCATGCAGGGGGTTTGGCTTAATTCCTTTCTTAGGTTTCCAACCCAGCGATGACCGCTCGAGCGGTGGATTATCCGCTCGAGCAAGGTAGTGGCAGAGTGGTTGTCCGAGAGATGACCGCTCGAGCGGTGGGGTGCCAGAGCTTATGTCGGCAAGGGGTCTGCTCGAGGGGTGCTTGGGCGCTCGAGCAGTGGTGCCTGGGCGCGACTTTTTATAAAAGCTGACAGCCTTGGTTTTTGAGCCACAAAATATCTTTTCAAGCCTATCTCTTCCTCTACACCTTTTCTCTACCTTCTCTCTAGCATTCGGGAGGCCCGGGGCTTGGTTTTTGGTGGTTGTATAGCAGATCCGCGTTATTCGGGTCGAGGGCTTCGTATCCATCTGGACGGATTCTCATTCTGACGCAATTCAGTTTTGAGACGTCGAGCTTTTAGCTCTCTGAGGTAGGATTCTACACTATCCTACTGTATAAGGGTGTTTCGTGCAATTATATGTATTTTCAACGGGTAGAAAATACATTAACTATCATATTTATGCTTAAACCTTGTTTTACACGGATAAAAAGCATGTTTAACGCTTTTCTTGGTTGGATGGTTTTCAGAGGGTTTTCAAAGGGTTTTCTTGAAACGGTGGTTTTAGATGGAAAATCTCAATATTTTCATGTTTTGGAGGTTTGGAGCTAACCCTTGGGGTTGAGTCTCAGGTTTTGAAACGTTTTGTTGAAAACGGAGAAAAGCATTTTGAAATGTTTTTGTTTGATTTTCATGTTGATGGATGGATCTATATATACATGTATAATGTATATTTGTGAAAGGTTTTGTGAAATGGTTTCGATTTTGAGAAGAATATCTAGATGTACCGGGATGACAGGTATTTGGCATGAGTTGCCCTCGGTGAAAGTCCAAAAACATGCGCAGAGTAGGTACCTTTGTTATCTTTCAGGGCAGTTTCCGTAAAGATGGTCGGTTTGGGTGCTCTTTTCCCTCGGGTTGTCGCCCGTAAAGTTCGCTTTTACGTCGTGGTGCTCCGTATAGAACTTTTCATAACCTAGTAGGTCTTGAGAGATGCTGGAACTAGGTAATGGATAGGAGTCTATAGTTGTTACCTCTATCCCCTTGTGATGGAGTCGGTACATAGGATTATATTCATCTTTAACGCGATGGTACATTCCGCGAGGGAACAATGTTTTGATTATTATTTTTCTTTAACTGTGGTTGATTATTTGCATTTGTTGCAATACCTGGTTTAAAGGATGAAAACATGGGTTTTATGAGATAAAATCATTTTAGGGGACTTGTGTAGTCTGGTGGGAAAAACGTGGGGTTTGTGGAAAACTGTTTTGGATTATGTGGTTGAGTTTAGCTCCCACCTTATATGATTGCATATTTTTTGCTTTACAGCTTGATTGTCTATTTCTATTGGGCTTCGGCTCACGGGTGGAATTTTCGTGTCAAAACCTTTTTCTGGTGATGATGTGGAAGAGGAGTAGCTTTGGTGATGCCCGCGGTGGCTGAAAAATTTTATAGTTTTCTTTTTGGGTGCCTGATCCTGAAGGCAGTTTTTTTTTGTACGCCATAAGGCAACATATAGTATGCAGGTTGGAACTGTATGTTTTCCCTTATGAGAGATGTATTATTGTTGGGTTTTCCCTTTATTTCAACAGATGATTTTGATGATATAAAACTCTATTTTATTAAAATTGGTGTTTTGGTGGATTTTCACGTGATCCCGAGTTTTGGGGCGTGACAACTTATAAGCTTCCTTAAGGGGGTATCATCAGTCCCGAATAATCGGGATGTGAATTCTGTCAATAATTAATATTTATCATCTAATTGATACTGCTGTCCAACTTACCGAGACTATAGACCCATAAAAAATCGCACTCTCTAATGAATCAAAATAACAAATATTAAATATACACAAATAATAATTATTTCGGGATTAAGAGGATCAGAACTCATGATAACCTTTAGGTGTTAATTAATTTATATAGTTAGTATAAAATTAATTACCCCAATGTGATCTTGATCAATACACACAAAGTGTACTAGTCTAGAGAGCCGAAACAATAGACGAGACTATTATCTATTTTCTGTAACCAAGACATGCTTACTAAAACTCTGTACTACAGTCGTACTGATGGTTTATCTAATTTCATCTAAACTATGAATAAAACTTATATTCTGCAAGAACCTATAATCTGATTTTCTGTGTGTAAACTGTACTCTACACACCAGATTAAATACTGTACAGAATAAAGGACAATTATGCATAACATTAAAGAAATGATATTAAATTCATTGCTCATTAAGATTCTTATAAAATGAAAAAATAATTTTATTAAAATAAAATTAAATACTAAAACCAAATAAAATCTATGATTTTTAGTATACAATCTTGACACATTCTTCATCAAACTTGTAAAATACATATATACCAAACCTTCCAGGCCATTTTAGGCATATAGATCAATTAGATGATTAAATAAATAATTAACTGAGGTTAAATAAAGTAAATATAAATTGTGTGCAAGTTTCGTTAAAACATTGTCAATGCAGGGACATTAAGACGGTTAATATATGAAAACATAGAGAATTTGAAAGAGTATGGATTCCAAATATGAAAATGAAAAATTTGAAATAGAAAATGAGATTTTCTTGTGAATTGATTTTTGATATTGCGTTTTGAAACTTGATTCTACGGGGTTAATAATGTTTAGTATTGTAAATTGTTTTGGAGGTTTTGAATTGTGTCACTTTGGAATCATATGGGTATGAGTGGCCTGTTAATGAAATGTCGTAAAATAAATAGGTAGAAGTTTCTCCCTCTGTAAAACATTGTTAACTAGCGCGAGATACTTGTTGGGATTTTTAGCCACAAATTCCTAAATAATAAAGATTAACTGATTTTAGCTACCAAATAGTAATCTGCGTAAGCTTCAATCAACAACAGCAAACACAAATAAACAAAACCAACCAAATATGCTTACCTCTATGGGAGAGAAGAATCAATCCACTATACTCCTTAAACACAGATTACAAGATTCACTCCCTATTTAACAATATATGTGGCCTCAAACTGTGCCTCTCACAATCTCTCTACACTTTGATTTCAAAACTGAGCTTCACATCGAGTCTATAGACGTCCTGAACGTTCTAGCTTTGTTCTCTATGTTATAGGGTTACTATGAACACATAAAACCCTTATGTATTAAGGCCCCTATGTCAAAACTTAACTCTAGCTATTGTAGCAAAAAATCTATTCCGCGATGGACCGCTTGAGCAGACCCCTAACCACTTGAGCAATTAGTATCTCGAGACCAAAATTCAAAAAATTGAAATTTGAGTAAAAAAACTCCACAATCTCTACCATGGCTCAAATATTTGAACCATCTTTGAAGATCTGTCGGTTGTCTCATCCTGCACTTCTTTTCCAAGTATGAGTGCTCCACCCTCTCTAAATCATCAATCTAAATAGATTTGGACCAAATCCAAACCAGACTTGAATTATTTCCTTTTGCAATCAACAGACTTTTCATTTTTGAACAGACTTTCAAACTCCAACTTTTTACCCTTCTGTGAAGACTCCACCTTCTCTAATACTGCTACTTACCCGTGAATTGTTCCTGTGATGCTTGTAGCTTTCTTGTAAGATGAAGGTTCTCTAGTTGACTGTTCCTACTATTGTTAACTTGAATTACCATCACCCGTTTTTTTGGTGAGCTTTTCTGGCTGAGCTCTACCTTGATTGCTACACTCTTCTTCTGACTTTCTGACATACTCGGCTTGTCAATCTAACCAAGCCTTAAATGTTTGTGTCTTGTGCCATCTCTGCTAGAATCAGTCTATGTGATAGTAGTAACTCCACCAATCACCATGTCCCTTACCAATCTGTAGAGGCTATCCACTTTTTGCCCTCTCATGATAACTGAAGATCATTTGTTGATCTTCATTGCTCCACTCTTTGTTGTGAGTCCATAACCTAGAGAATCCAATGTTTTTAAAGAAATAAAATTTTTCTTTAATCACAGAACATGTTTAACATTCCCCAAAGTTCTTACAATTCCGTTAAACATTCTGGTTTTGATTGTACGAAATCTAATTGATTGACACACTAAGTCATTCTCCATTAGAACAATACCCCAATTGCAAGACTTATATGAGTCAAACCATTCTCTAAATGGACACGTGATATAAGCATCTTGAGTCTAAAATCCATAACTTTGATTGAGAGTTAAAAATCTGAGGACACTAAGAGTACCTCACTGTCTGCCTCACTGTTTGACAACTCTTTGGCAAAACTCACAGTTTCTACAGGTGCTTTACCTTTCTTGTTTTCCTCCAAATGCTACTTCTATTCTTGGCACTGGCACTGAATTTAATCCTTCTTGCACGTGATTTGGACCAAGATCTGCCATTGTTGGAACCCAATTCACGTGGTCTACTCCTTCCTCTGCCTGACTTAGACATAGCCACCAGCACACTTTTTGCATCAGATTCACTATCCCTCTTCATCTCTTCATGTGACAAAAGAGCCACAATGACATCTTCTATGAGTCTCGATTCCCCTTTTATTTTTGTAATTTACATTTGATATGCTATGTATTGCAGATGATTGTTATACAATGGTTTATTTCTATGTGATGTATGCATGTTGTGATTTAGAAATGCATAATAGAATTAATCTTGGAACCGTTGGGCGTTGTTGCGCAGAAGTTAGAATTTTTTGGACAGGACCGTTCGATTAGTCTCAAGACCGATTGATCGGTCTATCGGGGTTGTTAAGCGCGAAATAGACAAGTGCATTGGCATTTGGTCCAAAGCTTTCTCAACAAGCTTCTCTCTCTCTCTCTCTCTCTCTCTCTCAAGAACACCTAATATCCCACCCTTCTCTCTACATTTCTCCTAGCTTCGAGCATGATTTTTGGCATTGCGACTGCAGAACGGTGCTCTACCCGTCAAGGGCTTCGCATCTATTTAAGTGGAATCGCGTTTCGATGACGTTAGTTTTTTGCAGGGAGTTAAATCGTCGAGCTTTTAACTCAATAGGATAGGATTCTAGACTATCATGCTTTAAATGGGTGTTATGTGTGATTACATGCTTTCTATTGCTCTAAAATGCCATGAGATGATAGATTTTTATGTTTAAGCTATGTTTGGTGGATAAAAAGCATGGTTTATGTTGTTGAGATTTATTTCAAAGTTAATGGATGCATGTGTATATGATTTTTAAATGCATGAGTTTTGAAATTATAAGGAATTTATGAAAATGTTACAAAAATATGGATTTTTGGTGTTTGGAGCTAACGCTTGAGGTTGAGTATGGATTTTAATGATTTGGTTGAATTGGTGATAGCTTTGTAAAAAAGTTAGTTTGCCTCCTTTATTTTCAGATGGCGTGGCTGTGTGCCTTTAATTAATTTATTGGATATGATATATGCCTTTAATCATTTTATAGATGTACCGTAACACTGAGGTGAATTTGGCCTCAATTGCTCCTCAGTGAAAGTTAAAAAATTTGTACAAATAGGTGCTTCGTTTCTTCGGGTTAATCCCCGTAAATGAAGTGGTTGCCCCAATGGGGGCGTTGGTTGTTGTAGCAAAGTATAGAGCTCGTCATTACCTAGCGGTTTATTGGATGCCCCGCATATAGATCAATAGTTGAGAGTGCTAGGGTTGTATACTAAAAACCATAATTTTGATTTTAATATTTAATTTATTTATTAATAAAATTAGTTTTTTATTTTATTTTATGAGAATCTTAATGAGCAATGTATGCGTTTCATTATTAATTGTTATACATATGTGTCTTTTATTATACATAGTATTTAATCTAGTGTGTAGAGTTGGTTTTACACACAGAAGACCAGATTATCTGTTCTTATAGAATATAAATTTTGGTTCACAATTTAGATGAAATTGGACACACCATCGGTATGATTGTAGCACAATGTTTTAGTAGATCTATCTTGATTACGGGGAACAATAATTATTTCGATAATTGTTCTGATTTATTTTACTAGTACACTTTGTGTGTATTGAATAGGACCAATTTAGGGTAATTAATTTTATACTGATTTATAAATTAATTTACACCAGATGGTTATTATGAGTGCTTATACTCTTAATGCGAAAATAAATAAATAATTATATATATATATATATATATTTAATATTCGTTATTTTGATTTATTAAATGGTGTGATCTTTTGTGGGTCTATAATCCCAGTGAGTTGGATAACAATATTGATTATATGGTGAATATTAATTATTGACGGAATTTATGTCCCGAAAGATCAAGACTGACGATGCCCCATTAAAGAAACTTATAAGTTTTGATCAAGTCAAACCCTACAGGTGGATTTTCGGTAGTCAAATAAGTTAAGTAGAAGGTCTTAAGAATTTTTTTCGAAAAACTAATTATATATAATTGTCAATAATTTAATTTAATCTGCGAGTCTGAAAAATCTTAACGTGTGGAGAATAAATAAGTATTTATTAACATGAGCTAGAATATTCGATTTTAAAAATATGGATGGGAGTGCAATTATAATTTTTTAGTACAATAAATTATAATTAATGTTTTTATGAAATTGCGTCTGGATTGAGGTGAATTTTCATAATTAAATTCGGAGACTAAGTTATATTTACTCCACAGGTCCCTGCTATAGCCTATTTATATGTATGTTATAAACCTGACGCCATAATTCATATTATTTAGTCAGTTAGCTTAGTGGCTAGGGTTTCCACGTTTTTGAAACCCTAAGTAAAGTTAAAGAAGGTTTTGAAGAACACAATATATTAGAACTCACACTTTGTTCGTATTTAGCACTCGAAAATACAGTTGAAGGCTTGTGTTGGGGATTTGACTAGAAGTCAAAAACCGCAATGGATCGTTAACTGAAAATTATTGCAGCAATCAAAATTATCCAACCAGATTTCAAAACGTATAATTATAAAACTAATTTTGAGAGTAATACCAGTTTTTATATTGATTGTTTGATATCAAAAATTTTAATTTGGATGCAGTTTTGACATTTGCCTGTCTTGTTTTTTTTAACTAAAATCATGATAAACATAATTTTAGGATCTTGACAATCTGATAAAGGCCCTTTGGCATCTATGAATTATCAAAGCCTAAGCCATGTGGAGATTCTGACTTGGGATTAGAATTGTTGTTATTGCCATTCGGTGATCATGAATCTTGGAATTATATTGGCTTGAAACTTGAGTTTAACTGGGAATAAGCCAAACAAAGCCTAATTCCATTCGGTCAAAGCTTCATGGAATGAACAAAATCAAGAAGAGCAAGTGTTGATCCACGTCACCCTTAAGCATTAATGCATGCAAGTGGCCATATCAACGCAACAGCGAAGTAGCATAAAAAATGGTCCAGTACACAACGCGCTGTGAGAGGCGTAGCAATGCATGCGCAGGGCCATGTGCGGCGGCGCGGCATAATGTTCACGCAGTGGGACAGCGGGAGTACGTGGCCAGGCAACGGCAACAGTATTTGAGCAGGACTTTGATTTGCAGGAAATGAGTTGCGCAAGGTTTCTGACTGATTGCAAAGTTGCGAGAGAATTAGGATATTAGAATCTTAATTCTGACAGGATTATAGGTTTTTCTAGATGAACATAAATTCTTTAGCTAAATAGTTATAGATCGACTATAAAAATTGGGATTTTATGCATGTATTTATTTATTTATTTAAACAGGTGGATACTAATATTTCAGTTTATTTATTTTATTCTATTTTAATTAATTCTTATTAATTCGAAATTAATTTTTTTGTAAAGAAAAAATAAAATAAATTTTTTTATTTAAAATTTATTTATTTTTTAAAAAATTATAATTTTATTTTGTTATATAAAAGCACGTTTAAGATGATTTTTTGAAATCGGATATTTTAAAAAAATGTGACGGTTAATTTCGAGTTTTTTGAATTAATTAAAAGGAGTTTAATTTTAATAAATTATTATTTTTTAAAATATGTGTAACGAAACATAAAATTTTAATTTTAATTTTAATTTTTATTTAAAATTAATTTTTTAAATAAATAGAATTTAGAAATTCTATTTGTTACACATAAAAACACGTAAAAATGGTTTAAAAATTAAAATCTATTGCAATATGTGGTTTTCAAAAATTATACATTTATTTCAATTAAACATATTTTATAACCCTCAAAATATTTTAAAAACTAAGTGGGTGAGTGAATTTATTTAAAGATAAATTCCACGGTCTCCATCACTAGTTCGTAAGTGATGTAATTAATTTTGCGTATTGGCATTAGGGCCTTTCTCCCCATCAAACAGATTTAATTACGGAATCACCAGTACAGACCTCCTTTAGAAATAATTTTAGGTAATTGTTAGTGTGAATCACTTCTCCATCTGAATAGTTCATTGCAAAGCTATTGATTCGAGATTAAGTAATAGTATACATTTAGCTGTAAATAATAGTATTTTCTCAATCTAAGTCACTATTACCGAAGCAACGTCAGTTGTTTAATTTTACTTGGTAAGCTCTATTGCCTATATAGTAAAATTAATAGGAATTAGCCTATCTAAATAAATGATGAATAGTTTACGTCCTTCCCATTGAGGCATGCTATGTTGGATCAAGCGCTTATCATCTCACCTAAACCCACAAGTAGTAGTAAAGGCGCAACTTTATTTTCTTAAAGACTACAGTGCAAGCGCTACAAGTCGACTGTGACTCAGCCCAAACCCAAACCTCCACCACGGTAGGATTGCTGACCCAAAACCAGGCCAACAATTCCCCCAGTACATGCTCGCAAGAAGCATACTATCCAAAAAAATTGAACTCGATACCTCGCTCTGATACCAGTAGTTGGATCAAGCGCTTACCAACTCATCAAAATCCGCAGGTAGTGGTGAAGGCGTAACTTTATTTTCTTAAAAGGTACAGCGCTAACCGCCACAAGTCGACTGTGACTCGGCCCAAACCCAAGCCAATATGCTATTTACGGTGTACTAGGCTATTGCCGAATAATATTTTTAAATGGTAGAGGGAACCGATTTTAAAATAAAATTCAAAATTTTTGCTCAACATAATTAATGATTTTTAATTATATGATTCTCAGGATTAAAATAAATTTCATTCCACTCGCGGTTATACTCAAAGAAAACAAACTTATGGGTCTTAATTATGTTAACTAAAAAAGGAATCTAGATATTGTTTTAACTGCAGAAGGTGTTTTTAAGAGGTCAGAAAATGTGTTTGTTTCTGAAAAAGTTCTTCCTCTAAGCTGAAAAACAAGAAGAAGAAAAAGGTACAGAAACAAAGTGACACGATTTTCAAGGTAGTTAGTGGGCCATGTACTGGTATAAAAAAGCAGAAAGACAGATGTTTTCACTACAACCAGATACGGCATTGAAAAAAATAATATCCAGTTTATCTTAGCAAGCAGAACAATAAAGGTAATTTCTGTTCACTAATTGTGAAAACATGTTTAGTGGTGTTATCTACTTGTACCTAGTGTGTAGATACGAGAATCACTAATCATATTTTCAATTCATTATAGGGGTTCCAAGAAATTTGATAACTTAGTGATAGAAAAATTTACTTGCATATGGGTAATAATGCAAGGGTGGTAGCAGTTGTAGTGGGAGATGCCACTCTTACTTTTAATAGAGATCGGGTCTCAATATTGAGAGATTGTCTTTATGTATCTTCTATTAAAAAGAATTTAATTTCTGTTTCTAGATTGATTAAAGACAAATATTTAGTTTATTTTAATAACTCTGTGGTTATTAAAGATAATAAACTGTTTATCTATTCTAGTATATTGGTGGATGATCCTTACGGTATTACTCCAAACTCTTCTACACTGCAACTGAAAGAATTGAATAATACATCTAATTCACCATTTAAGAGAAATAATCCTTCTTTAATAAACCAAACGTATTTTTGGCACTTATGCCTAGGTCATATTAATCTAAAAAGGTTAAATAGACTAGTTAAAAATGGACTTTTGGTTCATTGGAAGTGGAGGCACTTTCAATTTGTGAATTCTGTTTTGAGGGTAAAATAACTAGGAGGCCATTTTCGGCTAAAGATTATAAAACTAAAGAACCATTGGAACTGGTTCACTCGGACTTATGTGGACCTATGACTATCCGGGCTTGAGGAGGTTTTAAATATTTTGTCACTTTTATTGACGATTACTCAAGGTATGGATACATTTATTTGATGCACTGTAAGTCTGAATACATTGAGAAATTCAGAGTATTTAAGGCAGAAGCGGAGAAGCACCTAGAGAAATGTATTAAGACACTTTGGTCTGATTGTGGTGGCGAGTACCTCTTTGAAGAGTTTAGAAATTATTTGTTAGATGAGGGAATTACATCCTAGTTGACTGCACCAAGCATTCTAGAATAGTGTAGCAGAAAAAAGGAATATGACTCTTATGGAGATGGTGAAGTCTATGATGAGTTATTCAGACTTATCCGATTCGTTTTGGGAATTTTCATTAGAGACATTAGCTTATATTCTGAACTTGGTACCTTCTAAGTCAAGCACACATGCTAAAAGGAAACACGGATAAGTTGAAACCGAGAATGAAAATCTATTTTTTTTTGGATATCCTAGGGGAATAAATGGTGGTTTATTTTATAATTCTAAGAATCAAAAGGTCATTGTCAGTACCAATGCTAGATTCTTGGAAAAGAATTATGTAATGAACCACAAGCCTAAGAGCAGAAATGTTTTGAAAGAGCTGAAAGAAAGTACTAGTAGTACGATAAAAGCGCCATAGGGAAGTGTCATCGATATCCCATTATCTTATCGTAGTGGGAGGATTATCGAGGCACGTGTAGATCCTGAACCAGATCAGGGTGCTACCATTAACACATCGATTTCACAACTAGAGGAGCATATGGATAATGGTGCATAGGGTTCAGAATCACCACAGTGTGTCACTACCAGTACACAAACGCAGGCAGTGTTTCGTCGTAGTAAGAGGGTTGTTCATTAACTCGATCAGTGTAAATTTTTGGGGGAGTCTTTTGATAAGATCCTAGAAAAACTAGAAATTGAACCCTGTAACTACAATGAAGCACTCCAAGATAAAGATGCAGAATTATGGCAAAGGGTTATGAATTTAGAGATGGGGTTTATGTACTCTAATCAAGTCTGAAAACTTATAGAACCACCCGAAGGGATAAAATCTATCAGATGCAAGTAGATCTACAAGAGGAAGAGAGAACCAGATGAGAAGGTGAAAACCTTCAAAGTTAGGCTTGTTGCAAAAAGGTTTACTCAAAAAGAAGGGATCGATTATGAGGAGTCCTTTTCGTCGGCAGTCATGCTTAAATCTATTCGAGTTCTCTTATCATTGCAGTTTATTTCGATTACGAAATTTGGCAAATGGACGTCAAGACAGTTCTCCTTAATAGAAGTTTTGACAAGTGTATCTATATGGTACAACTAGATGGTTTCATAGCAAAGGGTTAGGAGCACATGTTTCACAAGCTTAAGAGATCCATTTATGGATTAAAGTAGGCATTTAGGTTTTGGAATACTCAGTTTGATCAGGCCATTAAGTCTTATGATTTTAACTAAAGTCATGACTGTTGGGAATGTATACTGAAAAGTCATACTTTTTATATATTTTATTCTAGATCCCTGGCATATTAATAAGAAACATTTG
>JAUMHN010420342.1:0-13342 GCA_032360265.1 Heliamphora ciliata
TACTATGGCATCAACTAGCATTGCAAGATTCATAGTACAACGCGCAAAGCATAAGGTACAAGTATGTGAAGCACAAGCAACAATTCTCAAGATATGATTCAAACATAATAGCATGAGTTCTAAACCACCATACATTCACTTAGAAACACTTATCAACTAATTCAAATCAAACATCATATAAAAACTCGAGTCTCACAACAAGGTACACACACATACACTTGGCAACTTTTAAGTCCAAAAATCAAGTTTTAAATTAAAAGGGCCGACAAGGTTTTGGGGTAATTAGACTTGAAATTAAGCTATGATTTTTATACACAATTTAGATAAAAATAGTTCCTACAACTATCATGTTTAACACCAAGGGCAAATCCTAAGGCAAATGGGTGAACAATTCATCATAAGCAAAAATGGTTCAGCACTTTTTTCAAGATTTTACCAAAATTATGCTTCTGTTGGCCTCTGTTTTGGGGTATCATTTCAAGTCCAAATGAGTCCATTGTTTAGTATGTTCTATTTTAACAGACCCCCTACAAGTTCCATGTTTAGAGCTAAGGGTATTTATTTGAAACAAGTTAGACTTTTTGGCCATTTTAAAAAGTAGGTTCTGTCAGCTGTCAAAACTCAGCAGAGCCGGTTTTGGACAAAGGATTTGAAATGGTTTTGAGGTATTATCCCAAGGATTTAAAGTCTGAATTTTGGGCAGAAAATACTTCAATATGTTAGCGACAATGTTCATGTAGATCACTTTTGGAATAGGTCATTAAAAATAGGAGTTTTGAGCTATATATACATATGTAACAGAATATTCCATGGGGGCTGAAACTCAACAGAGATTTTCAAAGGAGTTCTGACCTATCAAAACATAATATTTTGTTCTCATTTTTGTGGATAGATAGATATACATGTTATCTACAACTTTCATGTTTTGACTAGAGTTCGGATCTCATTTTAAAAAAGGGTTTCCAAGTTGGTAGTGTTGACTGGTCGAAAAATGACATACTTTGGTAAAATTGTAATATCTTGAGTTCTAGTTATGAAAATGAGTTGAAACCAACTTTGGATAAAAGATAAATCAAAAATATAAATTTGAACAAAAAGAATATGCTCAAATCAATTTTCTACATTGAGTTATGGCATTTAAAATCTCTAGGTAGAAACATCAAAGTTCTCAAAAATCAAGTCTCTAAGGGTCTAAGTGTTCTACTTATGTCATGTCAAGTTTTTGTTCTATTTCTTTGCATGCTTATGTTTTAGACTTTAATATCAAAGCTCCAGCACACTTAGAATTCATCAAACTCAAAGATAACAACACACAACAACATTTCATATCATTCATAAACACAACAGCCCCTAATTTCCAACTACGACGCCTTTTCGGTTTGATTTCTGTTCTTGGTTATTGGAGTGTTTAAAGGGATGTGTTGGGGATTATTTTGGGGGATCTTAGATACAAGGTTTAGAGGTTTTACTTACTTGTTTGAGGGTTCAATTGATGGTGGCATGGAAGGACTTAGCTTTAGAAAAACTCCTCTCCTTGATTTCTTGTTCCGATGTTCCTTTTTCTCCCTCAAATTCTCATAAACACTCAAGGGCAAGAGGTCTGGTTTCTCTCCCTCTCTTGCACGAAATTATCAAGGGAAAAGAAGGTGTTTGGGCTTAGTTTATATAGGCAAGGGCTAGGGAACATGGAGGGGACAAAAATTTAATTAAGGGTACTTTCTTCTCCTTTTTGTCTTCCACTTCACATGGGTTGAGTTGATATAAGTTGGCATGGTGATGGTTTTGAGAAAACAAGATCAGATTTGGGGAAGCTAAATACAATTAGGAGGCTGTTTGGGGGACAAAAACCTGACCCCACATCAATCAAGGGGTTTTGCATTGGTTTGTGTGCCTTTTTGTGTAAGAAAATGCATTAAAAGTTAATTTGATGTATTTTTTGGTGTCTTTTCCTACTGAGTCCTAGTATTTTAGTATTTTTATGATAAATGTAGTATTTTCATGTATTATCATAGTTTTCATAGTAATTGACTAAATAGATGCAGTCTTCAAAGTCAAATTATGTTATTTTGGCAATATGTGACTTTTTGACTTATTTTGTTGTGTATGAATTTTAATAATGATTTGTTTGCTTTTGTTGACCTATAACACTATAGTATTATGTATATTACTTGTTCAACAAGTATTGGATCATCATTATTCTTAATTTAATATCTTTATCATCATTTTAAGCTAAAAAGAAAGTAAAAAGTCACTTTTTGGCACTCTTCCCAAGATGGTCGGCCACTAAGGGGTATTTTTGTCATTATTGATGTTATTTTGTCTTTTGCTACTTAATTGTACTTAAATCCTTGATTTAGGATATTCATGTGTTAAAATTTGAGTTTTTAAGACTTTTTGCTGTACTAGGGGCAAAATGGTCATTTTATCCTATTCATGAGGATTTTTGATTTTTAACTCATTACTTCATGATATTTACTTCATTTAGAATGTTGGGAGACTCTCCGGGTGCTAAGGTTTTGTTGCCCGTGTTTTGGACCCTTTTTGGGGTTTCTAGGCCGAATTTAGGGTTTTTGATTCGAGTTAGGGTTTTGAATCTCGTCCGTGCTCTATAGCCTTGTGGACTATCCATCACTAATACTAGGGTCCGAGTAGGGTCGTTACAAACTAACCCCTTAAACAAATTTTGTCCCCAAAATTTTGCCCCTTACTTCATCGTAAGGAAGGTTGGGGATGATTTACTAACATTGTGCCTTCTCGTTCTCCAAAATTGTGTCCTATTTACTTGAGTCATTCTTTATTGCTGGTGTGGATAAGGTTAAGCCCATATATTCAGCACTTAGAGTAATGGTTATTTTCTCCTACTAACATCTTAAACTGATTACTACCAAAGCTTTAAGGAACATGTCACATAACCAGTTATCCCCAAAAAGTTCGTATCTCTGTCACGTTAGTTAGCCTCTTCCCATTAACTGTTGCTACTACTTCTGTTGGGTCCACTTGAATTTCTTCTCCAGATATAACATGACCTAAAAACATCACCCGATCTAACTAAAACTCATACTTACCAAGTTTTACATACAACTTGTGCTTTCTCATGATCTACAAAAATTTTCAAATGTTTCCTGTGTTTCTCTTTACTCCGAGAGTAAAATCGAATATCGTTTATCAACACAATTACAAATTAATCTCGAAAGCTTCTGAACACCAGATTCATCAGGTCCATAAATATAGCAGGTACATTCGTTAACCCGAAAGGCATCACCACAAATTCATAATGCTTATAACGAGTCCTAAAGGCAGTCTTGGGTATATCTAACTCTCGCACTTTCAATTTGTGGTTCCATGACCCCAGTCTATCATTGAGAACACATTGGCTCCAAAATATAACTTACATCGAGTACGACTTCCACAAGCGATCATATGTCTCTAAACTAGCACATCACTGAAGCTGATTCAAACATTCTCCACTTCTGCCTGGAAAGACTATCACTCTACCGAAAACTAGCTCATTATCATATTTAAACGTACATTGAAGACTACTTTCCGACAGACTAACGACTACTCACTCGAAATCACATCACCACTTTGTGTTGAACTACTCTAGCCTTATGACCATCAAGATTAATATCGCCACTTGGACATAATGAGTCACTACGGCTAAACATTCCACACAGACTAAACGCTTCCCATGTATATGCTTACTCATATGAATCCAATCACAACCTCATCACATATTTCTTTCACGTACATACCATCCAACCCTACAATCCTTTAACTAAATAGTATTAACTCTTGATTATAAAGTCTCTTATCATCATAACTCAATCCCTTCACACATTTTCTTCCACACAATCGAACAAAGAACCACTTTCGCACTTTAATTATTTCTTCTTTCCCACATTTTACCAAGACACTGGATACTCTTCAAAGCCATTTTCAAAAATCACACCCATGAATTCGTATAATCTTACTTACGCTTCCACTCTTCTCATCCAAACACTTATTCCTCCTACGTACTCACATTAAGTTGCTGCGCAACTCCACCAGAAACAATAGAATTATATCACCCTTCAACTTCTCGTACATAGAGTTCATACGCTCCCACAAAAAATTCTTTCTCTATACCAGCAACATCAACTCACCAATCTAAACAAACTTTCTCTAATGGATCACATCACAAAAGATTTTCGAAAACACCTTTCTTGCGACTCATATTGATACCTTAACGAAAACCGAATACCACTCCATAAGAGTTACACTGTCTAGACGCCAAACGAATACAAATTGATACTTAAGAACCTACTACGTGAACAGCTATGTGAGACCCTGTACCATTTCTTTTTGATATATATCTATATTCGGTGTTTTTCAACACGTTTTGGCATTTTTGCTTTAATATGCTTACATGGATTTTGATGCATATTTTAGTTTAAATAAGCATGCGGGGTTGGTCATGGGGCCTTCAGGGAGATACGATATGAATTTTAAAATTAAAAAAAAAGGATATTTTGGAGGCCTATAAATATCTAAAGTTAGATATTTTCAAAAGATATTTTTATAACTTAATGAGTAAATTTTCTCCTCTTTTCTCTGCCTTCTCTTTAACTTCTCGGGGGCCTAAAGCTTGGTTTTTGATAGACCAACAACCGATCCTTGTTATAGGCATCGTGCTTTACGCATCCATCCGGACAGAATTTTATTTCGACGAAGCTCAATTTTGCATGTGCATCGAGGCGTCGCATTTTTGACTCACCGAGATAGAATTCTAGGCTGTGTATATGTTTAAGGGTGATATATGTAATCTTGTGTTGTTTCACTATTTAAAAACGCATGGAAGGTGATTTATGTTTTAAATCTAGTTTTGGGTTAAAATTATTTTTCGGCATTTCGGTTCGACTGTAGCACAAAATTTTAGTAGACCTATCTTGGTTACGGGAAATATATAATAGCGTCGTCTATTGTTCCGACTCTCTGTGTTAGTACACTTTGTTTGTATTGTACGGGACGTTTGGGATAATTAATTTTGTACTGACTATATAAATTAATTCACACCCCAAGGTTATTATGAATAGTGCTTATCCTCTTAATTCTGAAATAATTATTGATTTGCATATATTTAATTTTCGTTGTTTTGATTCATTAGAGGGTGCGATCTTGTATGGGTCTATATATTCGGTGAGTTGGATAACGGTATTATTTATATGGAAAATATTAATTATTAACGAAATTCACGTCCCGAAAGATCGAGATTGACGATACCCCCTCAAGGATACTTATAAGTTTTAACCGGGCTAAACCCTACAGGTGGATTTAATTATCCGACGGTCAAACAAGCTAAGCGGAAGGACTTAAGGAATATCAAGATGCCGATTATATTAAATTGTCAGTAATTAAATATAATTGGTAGGTATCGGGAATTTTAACGTGGGGAGAAATGGTAAGCATTTAATAATAGGAGCTCAATGCAAGAAGGTCTTGAGATAATGGGTCAGAGTGCAATTATAGTTCTTTAGTGGTATGAATTGTAATTCAGTATTTTATAGAAATTACAGAAATCGCTGTATGTCTTTCTATAATTGCAGAAACCTCTAGTAGGTGTCTGTGTTCCATTGCAAGTGTAACTCATAATTACTCCTTAGATCCCTGCTGTAACCCTATATATACGCGGGTAGGCTGAACCAGTTGGAATTTGATAGTTCATATATCATTATTATTATGATATTATTTTTGTCTTTCAAAACTTAAATATATTGGGGTTCTGCCGGTACGAGTTCTTAGAGGATCGTAGCCCACACTACGTTCGAGAATCGCTTAAGAGAATACAGTTGAAGATCTGACTGGAGCTTCAACTCGTTATCAAGTCGAACTTGAAGATTAGATCAACAAGAGGTATTCTTCAAAATTAACTTTGGTTGCACGGGTTTATTTTTGATCGTTCTTCGTCAAAAGTTTTATCGGGAGCCCGTTTCGGCATTTGCCCGTCCAGTTAATTTTTTATCGAAAATTATTTTAAAAAATAATGATATTTGCAGTTTTGCCTCCAACACATCATTGGTTATTTAATAATATTTTTTAAATGCATGCAAATAAAGAAAGTAGAGGTAAAGAGAGAACATTCAAAATCAAATATAGAAAATACATAACATATGTATATAGAACGCCAAAACAAAACAAATAAGAATAGAACATCCTGAGTCCTACGACATGCAATTTCACTATCATGCAATGGTTCAAAATAAAAAAGAACAAAGTATGCTAAGAAACCATTAAGTTCAAATCATACTAAAAATAAACATGAATTGATATCTAAAAATATCTAAGCTAATCTAAACATGCTATCAAATAAAATAAACAAAACATTCTCTAAAATTATCATACATGTTATCAAATTGTATAAATGTAATTAAATTAAAATGATGACAAGAGAACACTTAAAGATTAAAGAAAAAAGGAAATAAGAAAAAAAAAGTGTACAAAAAAAATTAAGTTAAAATTAAAAGGTTAGAAAATACTATTAAACTAATAAAAGATAAGCAAATTATATACATTTTATCTTTTTAAACAAAAAAAAGAAAAGAAAAATAAAAAAAATGAAATGAACAAAAGAGTTTCAATTATTATTAAAAGAGAAAATTATATTACCATTTGAAGGTGAAAACTAACTTAAAAGACTTTTTGTGATTTTTGAGCTTAACAAAATAAACGAATAAAATAAATACTATAAACGGAAAATAAAGCTATATAAAAATAAATAAATAAAGTGTCAGAAAAGAAAATTAGACTAATGCTAAAAGAAAAGGAACATTATAAAATTGAAAGAAAAAAAATATTAAGTTAATATTACAAGAAAAGAAAAAAAAATAAATGCTAGAACATTAAGTTAATGCTAATAAAAGAAAATAAGTACAACTATTTAATTCAAATGTGAATTTAGTATGGCAACTACATTCACATAGATGTAAGTGCATTATTATAATAATTAACAATGTTAATAAGTTGTAATTGTCAAAATATATTAGTATTAATTAATGAATTAATAAAAAAAATGACAATGTGCTAAGTGTGAAATGTAGGTAAATTAACAAAAAAAAGAAAAAAACCAAATTACATTGAACAAATCAAATGATAGACAAGATTAACTATATAAATGAAAGAAACGTGCGAATTGAAATTGAATTTATCCCAATCGCTCCAAAAGAGAGAAAATGGAGTTAGAAGGATCGGGGATCCAAAAACAATATTTGGATTGCTAAGGAATCCCCGAGTCGGGGAATGGTACCAACGATCTAATCCTCAAGATCCAAGTTAGGGTTTCAATATTGGCGTCAAAGGTTTGGCTCTCGGTACTTCGGCAGGACTTCGGCGTCAAGGCTTGGGATTGCTCAGCGACCCGGCGAGCTTCTCTCTCTAAAATTCTGTTAGGAAAACGTATGCTGGAGTACGGTATTTGTAGAATTCTTCAACCAATAAGATGCTGACATGTTCTGGGACACGTGAGGCCTTTTGAAGTTGGTAGCCGCCAAGTCATGAGTTGGCGGTCGCCATGTTTGAAAGGTTCCAAGAGCTCAAGTTGGCTGTTGCCATGTTGGAGGTGGAGGTTGCCACTTTGGGCTAGGGTTTTCAAGAGATTTTATTGGCGGTCGCCACAATGAACATGGCGGTCATCACAAAAAGTGAAAGTTTTCGAAGGGTTCTATTGGCGGTCGCCACATTGGAGTTGGTAGTTCAAAAAGCTGTCATTGGTTTGAAGGTTTTGATGATTGGGTTCAATTACCGAGCTTAGATAATTTCTAGAGGTTCGTACTAAGGCACCATTTCAACTGTTTTTATCATTAGATTCACCTAAGATTGGGCGGGGTCAAATTGGGGTGTCTACAGGTTCCCCTTTTTTGATATAACTTGCATAGCAACGCGTGATGCAAGTTATATCAAAGATCCTAAGACAACATCCATTTATTGAGCCGTCAATCTTAGGCCACAAACACACAAGCATGCATATGATGTTGGCCGTACTCGAATTTCTATCGAGTTTCCTACGTACCCCTTTGCTAGGGATCAGACCAAAACATAGTTCCCTGGGCAGAAATGCAAGGATGTAAGATAAGAAACTTGACACAAACGCTAACATGAAAAGATGCTAACATGATGCAAACACTGGTATGAACATCGATGTGATCAAACAAATCCTAGAAATCGAGTCTAGATCTAAAAGCAGCGCAAACCGGAAAGTCAAAGATCGAGTCAAGATCTAAGAACTCGGTTGGGGATAAAATAATTAAAAGGATTGAGTCAAGATCCTAAAAATTACCTCAACCGGGAAAGCAACACCGAATTGATTGGTCGAGTCAAGACCTAAAATTCAGAACGATAACGGGATAAGGATAACTAAAAAGTCGAGTCAAGACTTTAAAATCGTCCTCATCGGAGAGAACCACGAATTAATAAGTCTAGTCAATACCTAAAAATTCCGGACAAAGTGTAGGATAAAGATAATTAAAAGCTAAGACACGGCGTAAAATTAAATTTATCCGGAGAAAAACATCGCAAAAAGATACCGTAGAAAAATACTCAAAACAAAATTGAAGGAAATCATTTTTGAAAAGCACGCAAGGTTTTAAAATCATTTTTTTTCGAAAATTAACCAAGATCAAAACACACCAGACTTTTAAGAACTTATTTTTAGAAAAACTGACACACCAAATTATTTCTAAAAACACAATAAATTTTATAAAGAAAATATGTAATAGGTCATACCCCAAACTCTGGGTCACGCAAAAAGCCACAACAACCACCAAAACCGCCCGAACCAAAGGGATGAAAGTCATAAAGCCCAAACAAGGCTAAAACAGTTGAAAAACGTATTATCGAGTGTTTATTTGATTTAAAAGAGTAGTCGAAGAGACTACGGTAACGGCCCCAAAGCCAAGCCTTTAAAACAAATACACATTTTAGATAAGAAAATATTTTCTTTTTAAAAGAAGCTTAGGCAGTTCCAAAATCTTTCTCGAAGCACAAAAGTTTGAATGAAACATAAAACATTTGAAAACCCCTTTTTGTAAATCGTTGCACCAACCAACGAAAAACGTAGTAAGAAACTACGAAAAATAACAACCAACCCATGGTTCTTTCGAAAGCAATAAATCATGCATACATCAATTGGAATTATATATGCTTTACAACATGTTACATCCAAACATGAAACATATACAAAAGGTTTAACTACCTATTCAGACAAAACAAAAGTCTTGTCATCAGCCACCTCCGGCACCTCAAGGTCAACCTACAGTACTACGTTCACCTGAAAAAGGTTTTAACAAATTTCACAATGTGTGTCGAAGCCCAATAGAAGCAGACTATGTAAGTAGTAAAGCATAATATGCAATTACATAGCATAAAGTTGACTCAACCACGTGAGCCTCAAAACGGTTTTACTTCACAAAATCTCCAGTTTCCCATCAGACTCCCATTAGTCTCCAAAATGGTTTTTCTTTCTCAAAATCAAGTATTTCAGCAATGCAAATAAAGTTTCACAGTTAAAGAAAAGCATTAACCAAAATGTTATTTTCCACTCGAAACACACAGCCGAGAAAACACGCACACATGGACGCACACACGCACGCCATCATCACATCCATGTGATCTTACCAACTCGTTGTTTTAAAACATAGGTACAGATGCCGATCGGGTATATAGACCCCGTCACGTTACTACCACCCGGCCACACGAGGCCCATGAAGTAACTAGACACCTAATACTTCCGACACGACCTGCTTCCTTTCCTAGTTCACTAGCCAGCGGGTAGAGAAACCCATTCCGTGCAGTTTTCTGATCTTTCACTGAGGAGTAACTCGTGCCCAAATTTACTCGATCTCTAAATTTTTACACGGTCCTTTTTAATTATCACATCAAAATCCAAATATAGACGCGTGAGTCCAACCCAACAAGGTTCCTCTCACTAAACCCATAACACTGCGAGTCTAACCGCAAAGGTTCCTCTTGCCAAACCCATAACACTGCAAGTCCAACCCCAAAGGTTTCTCTCGCTAAACCCATAACACCTCATAACATGTAATAAACTAAGAAAAGTGCAAAAACATGCTTTTTACCCGAATAAACATGGTTTAAAACATACAGTATGATATGTAAGTATTTTCAATCGGTAGAAAAGCGTAAAACTGCACGTAGCACCCTTTAAAGATAACATAGCCTAGGATCCTACCTCGTAGAGCCAAAAGCTCGACCCATCGAAAAATGAACCTCGACGAAATGAGTTTATGTCTGGATGAACACAAAGCCCCCGGCACCAACATCAAGAATCCACTGTCAGATCGCTGAGAACCGAGCCCCGGGCCCATCAAAACTTAGCTTGGAAGAAATGATTTTCAAAACATCTCTAGGGTCTTGATATTTATAAACATGGCAATAAACAGGGGTTCAGTTGAATGGATCCCCCATCCAGTCGACTGGATGAGCTTACTGGAAAAACAAAAATGGCCTACCGCCACGGGTCCGTCGACTGGATTCCCAATCTGGTCGACTGGTTCATCAAAATATCTAGTCAATCCACTGGATCATCCAGTCCAGTCGACTGAATCGAACCCTCTAATTTCTCTAATCGTTTCCAGGATACAAGTCCAAGCATAGGTCCAAAAACCATCCAATTAAATGCAACCAAACATGTTTTAAGAACTTAAACCAAAATCATGTGTTAATTCCAACACCGTTAACACTTAACTCATTTCATATTTACATATGTTAGTTATTGCATCAAAAAGGAGTTCTAAACCGTTCAAAGTTACATAAGTATTACAGTTTCACCAATAAATTTCAAAATTACACTAAGCACGGGAAAAACTGAATATAAGAACAAAAGCAGAGATCTTGACTCTTCAGAATGCATTAGCGAGATCCATGTGCTTTTAGAACTCACCTTGTTCTTCAAACTCTTCTTCTCCCTCTGGAATGACTTTCTCCAAGAACTTCTCCTCACCTGTGGCACGAATGCCATGAGCCAAGGCCTAGAAGAAAAATACTCCAACCTTCTAACTAATCTCACGACACAAAATTCACCGCAACACACACCATATAACACCCAGTACAATTTATAGTCAAGGAGAAAGACAAATTTATGACAGGATAGCAGATAAGTCAATAAGCATGCGTATATGAGAGACGCCGCGTATGCAATGCAGATTGCATACGCGAATTTTAACAGGTACTCAGATTTTAACAGGAATTCCACACCAGAAATCACCAGAGTAGACTTTCACGGGTATTTTATCACCAAAGCCATCTTCGCGCCTCGTTGCAAATAGTAACCACATCGCCTGGCGTCATGCCATAGCTGTTTTACTCAATGGCAACAGCGTGGGGTCTGCGCCATACTCTAGGCCAACAATATTCAATAAACCATTTCAAACACCGGGGACACGCTCTGGGTGTATAAACCAATTCTATAAGACCAGGGACACACCCAGGGTGTACAAGGGGAATTCATCCTAAGTCGTTTGTCCCGCCTTAAGACTATGATGCCTTCACCGGTGTCAACCCAAAAGTCCAACCTATCGAAATCAGAATGCTAGCGATGAACCAATGGTGCCCATCAAAATTCGTAAACCATTTCAAACACTAGGGACACGCCCAGGGTGTATAAATCAATCTTGTAACACCGGGGACACGCCCAGGGTGCACAAGGGGAATTCATCCCAAAATATTTTTGAAAATTGCAACCAGGAACGCCCTAGACTTAGAATTAAGAACGACAATCTCAATACAGCCCATCTCTACAACGGTTTGCACAGATGGACTCCAATATGCCAGGATGCAAATGACAATGTCAATGATGTATGGTATGGATCTCAAATACAACCATCTATACTATGGCATCAACTAGCATTGCAAGATTCATAGTATAACGCGCAAAGCATAAGGTACAAGTATGTGAAGCACAAGCTACAATTCTCAAGATATGATTCAAACATAATAGCATGAGTTCTAAACAATCATACATTCACTTAGAAACACTTATCAACTAATTCAAATCAAACATCATATAAAAACTCGGGTCATACAACAAGGTACTCACACATACATTTAGCAACTTTTAAGCCCAAAAATCAAGTATTAAATTAAAAGGGCCGACAGGGTTTTGGGGTAATTAGACTTGGAATCAAGCTATGATTTTTATACACAATTTAGATAAAAATAGTTCCTACAACTATCATGTTTAACACCAAGGGCAAATCCTAAGGCAAATGGGTGAACAATTCATTTTAAGCAAAAATGGTTCAGTACTTTTCTCAAGATTTTACCAAAATTATGCTTCTATTGGCCTCAATTTTGGGGTATCATTTCAAGTCCAAATGATCTCATTGTTTATTCTGTCAGCTGATAAAACTCAGCAGAGCCGGTTTTGGACAGAGGATTTGAAATGGTTTTGAGGTAATATCCCGAGGCTTTAAGGTCTGAGTTTTGGGCAAACAATACTTCAATATGTTTGCTACAATGTTCATGTAGATCACTTTTGGAATAGGTAATTAAAAATAGGTGTTTTGAGCTATATAAACATATGTAACAGAATGTTCTTTGGGGGTTGAAACTCAACAGAGCTTTTCAAAGGGGTTCTGACCTATCAAAACGTAATATTTTGTTCACACTTTTGTGGATAGATAGCTGTACATATTATCTACAACTTTCTTGTTTTGACTTGAGTTCGGATCTAATTTTAAAATAGGGTTTCCAAGTTGGTAGTGTTGACTGGTCGAAAAATGACACACTTTGGTAAAATTGTAATATCTTGAATTCTGGTTATGAAAATGAGTTGAAACCAACTTTGGATGAAAGATAATACAAAAAGATAAATCTGAAAATAAAGAATATGCTTAGATCAAATTTCTACATTGAGTTATGGCATTTAAAATCTCTAGGCAGAAACATCAAAGTTCTCATAAATCAAGTCTCTTAGGGTCCAAGTCTACTACTTATTGGCATGCTTATGTTTTAGACTTTAATATCAAGGCTCCAGCACACTTAGAAGTCATCAAACTCAAATATAACAACATACAACAACATTTCATATCATTCATAAACACAACAGCCCCTAATTTCCAACTACGATGCCTTTTCGGTTTGATTTCTGTTCTTGGTTCTTGGAGTGTTTAAAGGGATGTGTTGGGGGATATTTTGGGGGATCTTAGACACAAGGTTTAGAGGTTTTACTTACTTATTTGAGGGTTCAAGGGTTGGTGGCGTGGAAGGACTTAGCTTTAGAAAAACTCTTCTCCTTGATTTCTTCTTCCCTTGTTCTTTTTTCTCCCTCAAATTCTCATAAACACTCAAAGGC
>JAUMHN010420353.1:0-13341 GCA_032360265.1 Heliamphora ciliata
GAACATATCTCACTACGCCAAATAGTACTATTAGCGGTGGTTTTTTTTGCGGCGATAAATAAATCACAATTAAAGATGTATTTTACGCGGCGAGAAATGAATTACGGGTAAAAAAAAAGTATTAATGGAGGTTGTAACCAACCGCCGTAAGAAAATAAGTATTAACAGAGGTTATAACAAACTGCTATTAAAATAGTGACGGTTACAACAAACCGCCATTAAAATAATGATAAAATTCACCCCACAAACAAATATTAACGACGGTTGCAACAAACTGCCGTTAAAATAACTTAAAATTTTGCCAAATTTATTTCCCTCTCTCCCGAAATTTCCCCTCCCGAAATTTTCAAAATTTCCCCTCCCCTTTTCTTAAAACAATATCGTCCCTGTGTGTGTTTGCTTAGAAGAGCTAAAGAACTCCTATCAAAAACTTAGCCCCAAACGGTGAAGATTTACAGACGCCTCAGATCGCGCTCCCGTCGTTGTCGCGCCATCCAGAGGAGGCGGCTTCCGTCGACCACCACCTCATCATTGCGCCATCCAGAGGAGGCGGCTCCCGTTGGCCACCTGCTCGCCGTCGCACCATCCAGAGGAGGCAACTCCCGTTGACCACCACCGGTTTTCGTTGAGTTTCACCGTTGAGTCGTCGACGACCACCATCTTGACCGGTACCTTCTCTCTCTCTCTCTGTGTGTCTATCTCTCTCTATCTCATACTCAAAGAGGTACCACCCAACACACATTATCCAAATCCCTCTCTTATGGCATCGGTGTAATTTCCAAATCTTAGAAATTCACTTTGGATTTTTAATATCTAATGATCTATTATTTCATAATTAATGAGCTTCTGATTTTAACGGTTGTTTTTGATCTTTTCTTCTTCGTTTTGCTTTTGATTATTGTTGTTTTGTTTTCTTTGGTTTATTCTCCTCCAATTTTTTTTGGTGTTAAGGATTATTGATCTTAAGGTTGCGTTTCTCCTCGTATTCTATTACTTTTTGCTTCAAAAAGTTTTTATTGAGTGATGCTTGTTGTATTTTTCCATTACATGTTTGAAATAATTTTATTTTATTTGGTAATTGTGTATTTTATTTAGACAAAGCTCTTAGTTTTTTATTTAAAATTACAAATTGCATTGACTGAGATTCTTAGTTATATATTTTTCACATCTTAATTAACAATTTTTTGTTTTGTTTTGTTTTGTAGATTAACCAAACAGTCTCTATTCATATATTGAAGTGAACGCAGTGTCCCCTTCTTCTCAGTTTCTCATTGATATTTTTTTCCCATATCAGTAAGCTCTCGTTGAGTTTCTTTTTAATTTTCATTTTGGTGATATACCAAATTCTCGATTGTTTTCTCAATTTCACGGTAAGCTCTCTTCATCTTTATGGTTACTTTATAATTTTCCAGTAGATACATTTCATTTGTCCCATTTGTATTTATATATAGCTCAACATATTTTTAATAATTAGCTACCTAACAATTCATTATTATATTTCATCATGTTGGTTTATAGCAGTTTTGTAGAAATACAAAAAAAACTGATTTATTTAAAATAGTTTTCTGAACAAATGAAAGCTAAATAGTTTCTAAAATCATTTTGTGTTGAATATTTCTTAAATTCAAAAATAAGTAACTAGTTTTATTTGTAAGAAATACAAGCGGTTACTCTATTAATCTTTATTCTCATTATATATTATGATTAATTTATTGTGTAAATTTTCAAAAACAGTCATCTAGAAAAACTGTTTTATGAAATTGGCTTAAAAAAATTAATTGTGTATCAGCCTGTTCTCTATTTTTTTAAATTGACATCTGGGCGTGTTTGTGTGTCCATGCTACTATACTCGGTTTTCTTGCCCTTTTCTTTCTTTCTCTTCTCCGCCATGCTGAATAACATCAAAATTCATGATGACTTTACAAATATGGACCCTCATACCGTAATTTTTTTTTTATTGATCATTTTGATTCGGAAAGGATAAGGAGGCTCTTTGTTGCATGCCTTGTGCCACTGATTTATCTATGATTTTAAAAAAAACAAAGAAATTCATTTATTTCTTGTTTTATGTGCCACATCAAGGGGTTGGTCTAATAGTTAAGGTCTGAAAATTCGAGATTTGTTCCCTTTAAGGTTTCAGGTTTAAAACATTCTAGATGCTATCAACTCTTTTGGGTTAGTTCATACCAAATTTTATCTCAATTTTAATTAGACCCGGCTAGTGGACGATAAAATTAATTTTTTAAAGATGTTTCATGTTTGAAACATTCTAGATGCTATCAACTCTTTTAGGTTAGTTCATACGAAGTTTTGTTTCAGTTTTAATTAGACCCGGCTAGAGGACGATAAAATTGCTTTTTTAAAGATTAACTAAGGTGCACTTAAATTAATTTAAACACCCTAAAATATAAAAACAATAATAATAATTTTCCAAAACATTGGGAGATGAGGATTTTGAACCCTAGCCAAAAACACCTGACACCTTCCAGTAATGTTTTGAATCCAAGAGTCTTGCTCAGCTTGTTGAGTTCGGGCTTCCTTGCTGTTCCTCGGGCATAGCAAATGCTTTAAATTGATATTTATTTGTTACACAATTTTATGATCTAAACATTCATATTATAAATCTCATTAATTATATTATTCATGCAAAAAATTAAATATTTGAACATTGTTAACTACATGATCTGATCACATTTGTTTTTACAAAATAAATAACAAGTAAATTTTTTTAAAATAAACAGTTAAACAAATATAATTGATATTCTAGCTAGCTATGTCCAAAACATCTAATCTTTCATGTGAACATGTGAATAATGTACGTAACCAGATCTAAAATATAAACAGTTTACATCATAAAATTATGTAATCAATATTATTTTAAAGACACAACAAACCCTGCAGGGACCCCATTCCCCTTGTTGAGGGTTTTGTCTAGAATCTATATATATCATAATAACGCTAAAATGATTAATTTATTTTATTAAATTAATATTTTAAGTAATGTGGCAAAATGATTGACGCAAAAACTTTTTAAAATGACAGTTTATCAACGTAACAAGAGTCGTTTTGGGAGGATATTGGTAGTAGATACAAAATGAACTATTTTTTTAATGTTTTTGTTACTTTTTTCAAGCCGTCTCAGAAAACTTTTTTTGCCGATGTAAATGTTTTTGAGACAGTAAGTTCCGACGCAAATATTTTTTTGTGACCCTAATAATTACTATCCCTATTTGCTAACGCAAAGTCGACGTAAATACTATTTGCAACAGCAAATTGACCTATTGAGACATATTTTCCCAACGCAAGAACCTTATTTTTTAGTAGTGGTCTTGAATTTAAGTAAAATTTATCAAGTATTTGTAATCATTCCACATCACTTAATTATGATACTTACATGCAACAACATTCAATGATGGGAGTTTCGTTTGATAAGTGATTTTAATCTAACTTATTGTGTTTTTACTTAAAATAGAAAAATGACAATTTTAGAAAATTCTTCTCATGTTATGACTTTTTTTAAGCTTTTAACCTTTTAGCTTTTGACATAAAATACCTTATGTCCTTTTACAATTCACCCATTAACAACTTTTACCATCTTCTTTTAAATCTATAATACGGTATCACTTCGTTGAATTTTAAATTTATTTCAAAAATTTTTATTTGTTACAACATTATTTTTAGCTTATGAATTAAGAAATCCATTTTAGAATCTTTTTTTAAAATAAATCTTCCATTTCTTAATTTTAGTTATTAATTTCGTTTTATTTTTAGTAAATGATTAGATAGTAGTTATACAAAGATGTGTGAAGAAAACCTTTCTCTTTGGTTGGATTATTGGGGGTGGGATTTGACAATTTCATAATATTCTAGAATATATCGTTGTATGGTGGGCACTCGTGAGGGTTTAAAAAACTCACTTAATGTACGAGAATGCCCCGTAAATTATATTTGATTAATGGGTTAAATTTAACCCAATTGAATTTGCTAACGGAACAACACCTACAAGGATAAACAAACGTGAGTTAACCAGCGGCGTCTCGTTAGAAGCTGCTCCGATGGTGAAGTTAGAGAGAGCTTTTGGAATATAGAAAACGTTAAGACAATAATTTTGCAAAGTTTGTGCTAGTAGAAATCATATATGCATACCTTTTGTTTCCGAGTCCTCACCTTTTATAGTGGAGGATACTCTCCTTCTCTGCTCAAATCTCATGATTACTCACCCTGACACGTAGCCCTGTAAAATGGCTCTGCCCCTCCTGCTGCTGCGTTAGCAGCGATGACAAGCCTCACAAAGGCCTAGGAAGGTAAAGCCCAATAGGGGCAATGGGTACGGGCCAAGGTCTAGAGTCATTGAGACATCTCAAGATCTAAGGGAGAAAGAATTGGCAAAAAGCAATGAGTTCGGCTCATACGGGGAGCGGCTCAGGGCCGAAAGGCCGGCCACCTGATACGAGTTCGAGTTTTGATTTGACTAAGAAAGTACAACATTTAATTTGACTGGACCGTGATGGAATGAAATTTAATGTGATTTGACCGGACGCATCCCACCCATTGAGTGCGTTACAGTCTTGGAGGAGCATTTAATACGTGTAACTCGGCCCATATGATGGGTGAGGTTAGAGTTTTAATGGTAATGTGACCACAGGATGGGTGAGGTCAGAGTTTTAATTGTCACATTACCATTGAAACTCTGACCTCACACATTCTTTGGGCCGAGATACACGTATTAAATGTTCCCCCAAGACTGTAACGCACTCAATGGGTGGGATGCGTCCGGTCAAATCACATTAAATTCCATTCCATCACGGTCTAGTCAAATTAAATGCTGTACTTTCTTAGTCAAATCAAAACTCGAACTCGTATCAAGTGGCCGGCCTTTCGGCCCTGAGCCGCTCCCCGTATGAGCCGAACTCACTGCTTTTTGCCAAACCTTTCTCCCTTAGATCTTGAGATGTCTCAATGACTCTAGACCTTGGCCCGTACCCATTGCCCCTACTGGGCTTTACCTTCCTAGGCCTTTGTAAGGCTTGCCGAGTATGGGTCTAGAGGCCCGTCGGGTATGCTCTTTGGCCCATGTCCCTTCATTTGCCCCTTAGCTCTCCTCCTGCTCGACTTGAGAGAAGCTGACTTGTAACAACTCGGCTCAAACCCTAGTATTAGCAACAGATAGATAACGAGAACTTAGGTCGCTGCATGAAGAGAAGCCCTAATTAATCCGAAACCCTAATTTAACCTAGAAAACCTTAAAGAGACCAAATTCTTAGAAAAGAAGCTTAAACATTCAAAGAAGCCTCAGGACAGTCTAAATTAAGTAAATAATATAAAATATAAAATTAATAATTAAAAATTTTCATAATTAGGGTAAAATGACTATTTTGTCCCTAGTATAACAAAAGTCTTAAAAACTCGAATTTTGACACATGGGTATCCAAAATCAGATATTTATATACAATTAAATAATAAAAGATAAAATAATAACAAAAATACCCTTACATGGCCGGTTACTTAGGGAATTGTGCACAAAAAATTACTTTTTTCCTTTTTAAGTTTAAAAATAAGAAACAATTGTATAAATTAAGTATTATTATGACCTAAAATTTTTTATATAAGTAATATACATAATAATATAATAATATAATAAAATAGATCAACAAAAATAAATAAATTATTATTTAAAGTCTCTACACAATAAATAAGTTAAAAAGTTAATTCTTGTCAAATTAGCTTAATTTGACTTAAAAACTTATACCTATCTAATTAATTATTATAAAAAATATGATAATACATGAAAAGACTAAATTAATTATGAACACATTAATATAATAGGTTTTAGTAGAATAAGATACCAAAAAATACATAAAATTAATATTTTATACATTTTTTTTGTACAAAATGGTACTAAAATACAATTTAAATCCCAAAATTAATGCAATATCAGATTTCTCTTCTCCAAACCTACCCTAGCCAAAACCCTAGCTGCCAAAATCTGAAAATATAATTCTTAAAAAGACCCCACCTCTCATGCAACCAATGGAAATTGAGAAAAATTCAAATTAAGACTTACATGTAATAGTTAATTCTCTATTATATTTTTGCTATAAAAACACACCCACACCTCCATTCTCCTCTATATTTTCGGCTGAGAGAGATGAGGGAGAGCTACCAATTTTTTTTTCTAAATGTTCTCAAGAGAAGAAGAAGAGAAGAAGGAAAGGAGCAAGGAAGGGCCAATGAGGTACTACAAAACCAAGTCCTACCATCTTTCTATCATTAGGTCTTCAAAACAAGTAAGCAAATTCCTCAAATCTTCTGTCATTCTCTCATAAAATAACCCTCAATCCATCTCTATAATCAACCCTAAGAATAAGAAACAAAATCTCACTCAAAAGGGCGCCGTATGAGTAGATTATGGGTTATCTATGTAAGATCAAGTGTGGTATGTGTTTGCATGTGAGTATTTTTGAGTTTTATGACTTGAATAGATTCTGAAATTTTGGTATGTATAAACACATGACATGCATGCAAAGAAAATACATTAAAAATAAACACAGCATGAGCTAAGTTATTAAAACTCTAGATAACCTGATTTTCTGGGCATACCAACATTCTGCCACGAAATCCTCCAAATGTTTCTTGAAGGCTTTGTAGTCCTCTATCCTATGACTTCTCTCCCTGTAATAGGAGCACCTCCACCGTATTCTTTTTTTCATGGCCGATTGTACAACCGAGTTGAGCAGCCTGGGTGGCCACAAAAAGTAAGGTTTGTCTTTAATCTATGGTAGAATGTTGTGGGTCGACTCTTTGAACACAGCATTTACAACTTCTCCTCTTCCGTAGTCGGTTCCCAATCTAATTTGGGAGCTCGACGGCTCCCCTCTCAATCTTTTGTTCGACCTTGGAGAGCTCACTTTCCTTGGTCATCCTAGATTAGTTTTTCTGAGTTTGTACGGGCTTAGGCTTCGTTTTCTTGGCTTTATCTTTGCCTCGATCCTTCCAGCGTCTTCCTCTACCCTGATGTATTGTTCCACTTGGCTCATCAGGGCCGAAATGCCTTGTGGCGGCTTTTTCGTGAGAGAGGCCCTCAGCTTTCCTCCGGGCGGAAGTCCATGCTTAAAAGAGGTCATAGCTAACTCTTCGTTACAATATTCGATGTCATTGTATACTTCTCAGTACTTTCTCGTGTAGTCCCGTAGGGACTCCCCATTCCCTCTCCGTAGTGCTATAAGCGAGTCGGTTTCTTTCGAGATCTTTGTGTTGGTAACGAAGCAAGCTACAAACCCTTTTGACAGGTCCTTCCAGCTCACAATTGTCTGAGGTAAAAGACGATCGAACCACCTCAGCCTGGCCTCGCCCAAACTGGACGGGAACACCTTACATATGAGCGTGTCGTTACCGCTCCACACAGTCATCATCTGCCTGTAATGGCTGATGTGCGTGTTCGAGTCTGAACACCCATCGTATGACCTGAATCTCGAGGCAGAGAAGCTTCTAAGGGGCTCGGCCCTGTCTATGTGCTCAGCAAATGGTGTGGTGATCACCCCTCCCCATGTGTCATCTATCTTGACCGTGGTGCAATATGCCGATATTGAATCTTCGTTCTTCTGCGGATGATCTCTATTTCACCGGGATCTCCTTAGTACCTCTTGCTCAATAAATAAATAAAAAGAACTGTCATTAAGATAAATTCAATCCCAAGAAGATGATGAATTTTGTTTAGGACAGAGTTAGTGAAATAAAAGGGAAAATGACAAGAAAAATTATCTCTGCAAATACCTTTGTTTTTTTAAGATTCAACGGAAGTAACCAAAATGGAAGCAAAAACAAGGCTAAAAGAAAATATAAAACAAGAGACAAAAAAAAGAAGCTAAAAGATAGTATTGAGATTGCTCCTTACCAAATACTTCTCCAACCCTGTCCGCATTAAGGAACCTCACAAGCTGCTGAAGGGGCAAATGCAACATCACAACCTTCTCATCTTAATATGCATTTTGGCTAGCATGTCAGTACATCAGTTGACTCCTACCATTAGGTCACAACTTTATTAAATATGAGGTTATTTAGGGGTATTTATATATATTATATATAATTTTTCATAAATAATATTAAACCAAATAATAGATTATTTATCTATAGATTATTCTATTTTTAGCCAAATTTGATACATAAAAAACTATTAATCTCATTCTTAATAATTCGCATACTAACAATTGGAATACACTATTAGGCTTCGTTTGTTTTGACGAAAAATATTTTTATTAGAAAAATATTTTCAGTAAAAAATATATTCAAGAAGATTTTTTTTTTTTTTGGTTTGGTTGCGACTTTGAAAATGATAGTGCTATTGGATGTAGTAGTATTAGAATTGGTGGCAAAGGCGATAGTGATAGCAATGATCCCAAGACCCCAAGACTTAGGGGTGCACATAGGTCGGTTTAGTTCGGTTCTGTACTAAATTTAAGACCGAATCAATTTTAATTAGTTATAATTTTTTGGACTCAGAACCAACCCAATCATATTGTAGAACTAAACCAAACCAAAGCAATAAAAATCGGGTTGGTTCGGTTTGGAACCACGGTTCTATGAATTTTAAAAATTACTTTGCATACGTAAAAAAAATTACTACGTATAAGTTTTAAAGATTTGAAATGAATAATAAATAAAAGTTAAGACTCATATATTATAATAAAATTATGAAATAAAAGTTTAAATAATTATTTTACAATATATTTAGTAAAAGAATTGCAAATATCTAATAAAATAATTCATAAAATAAATGACATATAACAAATAAATAACAATTAATAATAATTATCTAATCTAATAATATTTTTTTTCTAATTTGTAAAATTAAATTTTTTTTAATTTTTTCTATATGAATCTCACAATAATTATATATGTAATCTATTGGTTAATATTTTTTTATTATATATATATATATATATTCGGTTTTGAATTGGTTCAAATTAATCCCAGACTAACCAGAAATCGAACTAATATTATCGGTTTATTTTTTTTGGAACCCGGGATCAAACTAACTACTTGTAAAAGGTAACGACCAGGTTCGGACCCTAGTTGTAACAACATGGTTGACCATGACCCGTGTAAAGATTCATCCCAAACCCTAAGTATTAGTGACGGATAACCGACAAGGCCATAGAGCATGAAAGAAATTTGAAACCCTAACTTAACTCGAAAATCCCAAGTTCGATCTAAAAATTCCAAAAAGGTCCAAAACTCAAGCAATAAAACTTTAATACTTGGAGAATATCTTAACATTCTAAATGAAGTAATTATCATAAAATAATAAATTAGAAATAAAAAATTCTCATAAGTAGGGTAAAATGATCATTTTGCGCCTAGTACAACAAAAAGTCTTAAAAAGTTAAATTATAACATATGAATATCCTAAATCAAGAATTTAAGTACAATTATATAACAAAAGACAAAATAACATAAAAAATAACGAAAGCACCCCTTAGTGGCCGACCACCTTGGAAGTTCTACCAAAAAGTAGGTTTTTGCTTTCTTTTAAACTTAAAAAGATGAGAAAAATATTAAATCAAATATTACGATGATCCAACACTTGTTGAACAAGTAATATACATAATAATATGGTATTATAGGTTAATAAAAATAAACAAATCATTATTGAAATTCATACACAATAAAATAAGTCAAAAAGTCATATATTGTCAAACTAGTTTAATTTGACTTAAAAGATTACATCAATTTAATCAATTGCAATAAAAATTATAATAATCCATGAAAATATTAAATTTATCATAAACATACTATAATAACATATTTCAGTAGGAAAAGACACCAAAAAGATATACCAAATTAACTTTTAAAACATTTTCTTGCACAAAAGGGGACGCAAACCAATGCAAAACCTCATAATTAATTGAGATCTGATTTTTTGTCCCCCAAACTAACCCTAGCTATATTTTCCTTCCTCATAACTGATGTATATGCCTCAAAACTTGCACCATGTCAACTTATATCAATTCGGCCCATGTGAAGTGGAGGAGAAAAAGGAGAAAAATGACTTAAATCTCATTATGGTGTTCCCTAGCATTCTCTATATAAACCAAGCCAAATACCCTCCCTCTCCTCTTCATATTTCGTCCATATAGAGAGAGAAAGACTTTGTTGAGTGTTGTTGAGGTATTCTACAAGTTTGAGAGAGAAAAGAATGAAAAAGAATGAGGAGAAGAAAAAGAAACCAAGGAGAGATGTTTTTCTAAAAACTAAGTCCTTCTATACCACCATCTCTTGAGCCATCAAACAAGTAAGTAAAATCTCTAAAATTTATGTCTAATATTACTCAAAATATCTCTCAACTCATCTCTTTAAATACTTCAAAAATCAAGAACCGAAAACAAACCGAAAAGGTGTTACAGTTGAGAATTAGGGGCTGTTGCTTTTTTGAATGGTATGAAATGTTGTTATGTGTTGTTATTTTTAAATTTGATGGCTTAGAAGTGTGTTGAAACCTTGATATTCATGTCTAAAACACAAGTATGTAAAGAAATGGAACAAACCTTGACATATCATAAGTAGGAGCCTTGAACATAAAGGGACCTAATTTTTTAGAATTTTGGTGTTTCTGTCCTGAATTTTGAAACTCTATAACTCAACATAAAAAATTGATCTAAGAATGTTCTTTATGTTCAGATTTATATTTTTGTATTATCTTGCATTCAAAGTTGGTTTCAACTCATTTGAGTAAGTAGAACTTGAGATATTGTAATTTTATTAAAGTGTATCATTTTTCAACCAGTCAACAATACCAACCTAAAAACCCTAGTTTAAATTGGCATCCGAGCTTTGGACAAAACATAAAAGTTGTAGATAACGTGTATATCTAACTACCCACCAAACCTGAGCACAACATATTGAGTTTAGATAAGTCAAAACCCCTTTGAAACCCTCTGTTGTGTTTCAGCCTTTAAAGAACAGTTCTGTCACATATTTTTGTGTAGCCCAGATCCTTTATTTTTAGTGACCTACTCCAAAGGTGGTCTACATGAATATTGTAGCTAACATATTGAACTACTTGGTGTCCAAAAATCAGACCTAGAAGCCTCAGGATGGTCCATCAAAACCATTTCAAACTCTCTGTCCAAAATTGACTCTACTGAGTTTTGGCGGCTAACAGAACCTATTTTATAAAATGGTCAAAAACTCTAACTTGTTCCAAAAAATTACCCTTAGCACTAAACATGAGACTTTTAGGAGACATGTTAATATAGAACATATCCAAAATGGGCTCATTTAAACTTGATCTGATACCCCAAAATCGAGACCAATAGAGGCGTATTTTTGATAAAATTTTGAGAAAAGTGTTGAACCGTTTTCGCTTAGAATACTTTATTCATCATTTTGTCTTAGGTTTTGGCTTTAGTGATGAACATAAGAATTGTAGAAAATATTTTTATATAAATGGTGTTTAAAAATCTTAACTTGATTCCAAGTATATATGCCCCAAAATCTTGTCGACCATTTTAATTTAATACTCGAACTTGGCTTTTAAAGTTGCTATGTGTATGTTTAAGTACCTTTTGTCGTGAGACCCGAGTTTGTATTTTGATTGATTTGAATTAGTTGATTAGTATTTTTAAGTAAATGTACAATGATTAGAATTCATACCATCAAGTTTGAATCGTATATTGAGAATTGAACTTTACCATGCTAGTTGATGTCATACTGCAGATAGTTGTATTTAAGATCAATATTACACATCATGAATATTGTCACCTACATCCTGGCATATTGGAGGCCGTCTGTGCAAATCGTTGTTAGGATGGGCTGTATTCAGTTGTCTTTCTTGATTCTAAGTCTAGGGCGTCCCTGGTTTCTATTTTTGAAAATGTTTTGAGAAATTCCCCTTGTACACCCTGGACGTGTCCTCGGTGTTTGAAATGGTTTATGGATATTGTTGGGTACCATGGGTTCGCCAATAGCATTCTGATTTTGATGGTTTAGACTTTGGGTTGACACCGGTAGATGCATCACGAATCTTAAGGTGGGACAAACCGCTTATTATATGTCTGATATGACTGATTGATTGATTATTGAATTTGTTGGCCTGGAGAATGGCATGATTATTGAATTTTGTTGGCCTGGAGTATGGTACGGACCCCATGCCGTTGCCATTGAGTAAAACAATTATATCATGAAGCTCGGCGAAGCATTTACTATTCGCAACGAGGCGCGATGATGGCTTTGGTGGTCAAATACCCGTAAAAGTCTACTCTGGTGATTTTTGGTGTGGAATTCCTGTTATAATCTGGGTGTATGTCGGGTTGGGCATCTGCATTACATACACGACATTTCATACTCGAATGTTTATTGACTTATCTGCTACCTTGTCATAATTTGTCTGTCTCCTTGACTATAAATTTTACTGGGTGTTATATATTATGCGTTGTGGTGAATTTTGTGCTATGAAATTAGTTAGAAGGTTAGAGTGTTTTTCTACTGGGTTTTGACTCATAACATTTGTGCCATAGGTGAGGAGGAGTTCTTGAAGGAAGTCGCTCCATAGGAAGAAGATGGATTCGAAGAACTAGGTGAGTTCTAAGAGCATGTGGACCCCGCTGATACATTTTGAGGATTCGATACCTTTGTTTTTGTTCTTTTGTTTCAGTTTTTCCGTAACTCTTGTAATATCTTTAAAATCCATGGTGGAACTGTAATCATTATGTACTTTTAATTAGTTCAAAACTCATTTATGATGTAATAATTAACGTATGTAAATATAAATAAATGACTAGAATATCTCTTTATTTATATTTATGTATGTCCTGACGTGCCCAGAGGACTAGGCACCACATAAAAATCGAACCAACCTAATCCATGGAGGTCGGATTGGTTCGATTTTTAGGTTTCTCGGATCTCTGTGCACCCCTACCTAGACCCCTGAGATTTTGAACTCCCGGACCCCTGAGATCTCAAGACCTCAAACCCTTAGGATCCTAGACCCCCAAACCCTCGAACTCTCGGGAACCTGGACCCTCGAACCCCTAGATCCCTAGAACTCCAGACCCCGACACCCCTTGGAAACTCGGCCCTCTGACCCATGGATCCCTGGACCCCGGGATCCCTGGCCCTCGGACCCTTGTGACCCTAAGCCTTCGAACTCTCGAAATCCCGGACCCCAAGACCTCGAGACCTTAGACCCCCGAACTCTTGGGAGCCCAGACCCCTAAACCAAGACCTCCAGACCCCCGAGACCTTGAACCCTCGGACCCCCGACCCTGGACCGTAGACTGGTGGTGTTGGTGGTAGAATGGTAGTGTTAACAGTGATAACAATAATGCAATGGTAAGGATTACA
>JAUMHN010420362.1:0-13340 GCA_032360265.1 Heliamphora ciliata
TTAGGGTCCCTCAACCTTTTAATTTAAAAAGAATTATTGGCAGTCCGAATCCTTCGTGATTAAGCAGGTCACGTAGTGTGGACGTCTACTAATCAACACCCATCCGGACAGACATGTCAGTCTATTAATTTACTGTCGGAACCAAATATCATAATAGAAAACCACCAGTCCAGAGTCACATCAATTGATAGACCACGTAGTGTGGACGTTTAACAATCAACGAACAAAGAACTGCAAGATTTTTCATTCCATGATATAGGGCATTCCAAGTAAATTAAATAGCCAATAAATTTTGTACCCCACAAATAAAAATAGTAACTTCTTAGGGAGGATATTTTTATTCATGGGTTAAATGTATAACAATTACTCTTGATTTGAAAAATACCGTGTCAAAGCCCCGGGCCCGGTGTGAACGAACCATGTTTCGCACTATTCTCAAATCTACTTCTTTCGAAAATTCATGCTGAAGATACCATGACTATAGTCCTTCCGTATGGAGACCAAAAGTCAAAGCCGACGCGCGAGCTATAATCACATCTCCTACGAACGTGTAATGGAGACCGTATGATTTATCTGTGACTAAACCCTTATCCTACTTAATATTTTAAAAAATTGAAAGTTTTTTCTTTCTGTTCATTTTAAACGATTAAACATATTTTAATTGCTGATTAAAATAAATTCGGTTTTAATCAATTAAAATATTCATTGTTTAACCATAATAAAATAAACAAAAAGTTTTCTTATTTAATTTTGCGAAAGAAATTAATTACCCGGGTTTTAATTAAAAAATCTTAATTAATTTTAACACAAAAATTAAATAAATAATTACCTATTTATTTTCTCGTTTTAAAAAATTGTTAGGATTATTTATTTTATAAAACCGTTTTTCTAAATATACTTTCAACAATTAAAATCTTGCATAAAAGGAAAAACAAATAAAATAAAAAACCATCCATGCAATTAAATAAAAATAAATAAATATATAATTAAACAACGACAAAATAAATATAAATAGTCGTTACGATCCGGTCCGTCCGTTTAATTTTTTAATCCGACGGTCTCAAATTAAAAATTAAACATCAAGAGTTTTGGAACCCTAAACGAGCCGTCGAAGACCCGAATCTTTTTCTCATTCTCCGGACCACCGTCATAGCCCCGGACCACCGCTGGAACGCCAAAAAAACTAAAAATAAACCAGCCAAACAGCCCCTTGATTGGGCCAAAAAACTGCTGCCTTTGGTAGCCCTGCGCCGCCTTTTTCTAGCCGCTATTTGACCGCCTTACCGCCATTGTTGAACCCCCAAAAAATTATGGTAGGTAGAGCACATCGAGGTCTTGATCTGCAAAAATAATTACGTCAAAATACGATGTCGAAGTAGCCCAAAAAAATCCTCAAAGTACCAAAATTTTGTAGTGGTGCCACTGTGCGCACCGAACTTTGAAACAGTTTTTGACCCATTTGCCGCCGTCGTCAATCAGCAACCGATCCACCATCGGATAGCCAATGGGCAAACTTTATTTTAGCAAAAAAATTGCGTCAAAAAGGATTCCTGAAAGCCCCGAAAACGAGCCCCAAAGTTGGCGCCCTGCTGCCTTATGCTGCTGCAGCCGCCTCTTTTATTCATTTTCGTCTCATTTTCGATCCCGGTTTTTCATGATACGATTACATCAAAGTTCCAGAAAAAATAGAATAAAATAATAAATTACTTCGCCCAAAGCCTATACCCCACGTAGGAGGTGTACAAACGATCTAATCTCAAAATAAAAATCGTCGAGATATACGATATAATGAAACTAACATTCATTTAAACATATAACCGGATCGTAACGACTTATAGCTGCAAAATCGAGGTTAGAACAATAGTTTTTCATGAAAAATATAACCGTGGCTCTGATACCATAGTTGGAGAGGGAGCCACGTAGCGGAAATTTTTTTTTTTTGAATCGACATCGTGACCGTAAAAAAAGACGTATGCAATTTTCATGAAAAACGAAAACTATATAGATTTCAATAGTTTAATACCTTTATGAAACTTGTCGAAAAATTTCAAGAAGTCCCAAATACGTTGAAGACGACCTTGCAACATTCTCACGTATATTCTGGGCGCACTACGACGATCACGATGTGTGGGCACCGATTCCGATCGAAGTGTTCTTCTTTCTTTTGGTTTCTTCTCACACAATAATCTCTGAAAAGGAAAAATAAATTGCCAAAGAGGAGAAGGGGGCGGCGGCTTGGTGGGAGAATTAGAGATAGGATTTTATAAATGGAGCCACCTTTTTAATATATATGCATATATTAAAAATATATTAAGTATATATATCAAAAAGATATTAAGTATATATTTTCTCTTTCCTAAAATGATATGAAGATATATACTTAACATAAATAATAAAACCCACTATCTCCTAGGGCTGGCCACTTAGGGAGTAATCCTTAGGTGTGCCAAAAACCAAAACCACCCCTCATTAATTTAATTTAATTCCCGAATGTTCCCGGTGGCAATACCGGCATTCAAATTAAATTAAATAATTATCGAAACCAACAAGAAAAAATATCCGTGCGTGTAATGAGTTACGTGTGGGATCACGAGGAAGTATAGGACTCGGGCTAACCGTACGAGAAAACCAGATATCCCTAACTCGGTTCCCGAGCTAGATAATTTCCCGTACGAACCAGAACTTATTCTACTAAAGGTCCTGACTGAACCCCCGGCCCTAACTCAAATTATGTCTTGAGTTTCCAATTATCAAATGCACTGAATTCTCCCCACGTTTAAGATATGGATTCCTGATAAATAAATTAGGTTACTGACAACCCGATTAAATTATCTTATTCTCCTCGCAACCACACCGCTTAACCTTTTGATATGCCGGATCCGAAGATCCACTGTACAGGTTTAGCATAATCAAATCAATAAGCAAAGCACACGAGGGAAAACTCCTCAACCTGAATCGGACGTGATTTTCGTCTGCTGATTATCAATCATCAGACAAATAATGCCAGTACCTAACTCATCGGTATTATTGATCTCATGAAGAAAATCTCAACTATTGACGACTTAAAGTACTGTACATCATCTGAACACTATTAATCAATCACTTCGGGAATAAGAGTTCGTGCAATACATGATAATACGAAATGTGGATCAATTCATATAATAAGTATAGAATCGATCATCCCGTTGATCTTACTCAATACACTCCAAGTGTGCTAACACATGGAGCTCGAACATCGAATTTCCAAAACTTGAATTTGATCCGTTCGACCTAGCCAAGACCAGCTACTACAACGATGTACTATAATCGTACCAATGGAATGTCCGGGTTCATTGCGATTGTGAGCCTATCTGTATAATTTGTCAGAACCTTTGACCCGATCTTCCGTGCAGCACGCACCGAGTCAAATTCTGGATAGAATATACGGACCATGCATTCATACATCACAAATATAAATATGAAACCATAAATGTAAAATCATTTCAAATGTTTTTGATTAATATGCGAGGGATCCAGAATAAAATACATAAAAAGTATGACTTTTCAGTATACATTCCCAACAGCTACTCTTACGATATTTTGTCACATATATCTTTGCTACTTCTTTTTGGATGATGATACTACTCTTATGATATTTTGACTTTATGTGGATGAATGCTATATATGCATGTTCACACTTCGGATGATAGATGGATAAAAATGCATGATTTGATATCCATAACTTAAAATTTTATTGTTCTTACATTGATGAATGATTTTACACTTCCAGACATCAGTGCTCATAACATGCTTTAATTGCTTAAAATGATCTTGAAATATGATCTCAAAATAAGCTTTGAAATGGTTATTGGAAAATGCTAAGTGAGCAAGAGATCTCATGCATAACTTAAATGTTTGAAAGTTTGCAAAATGTTCAATGAACACTAAAGTTTCAAAATTATGCTTAAAGTGCTTGAAAAGCTTAAAGTTTTGAAATGATGTACAATAAAAATTAAGTTTTCAAAGTTAAGCTAAAAATGCTTAAAGAATAAAATTAAACTCAATGCTACTTCAAAACAAAATAAGCTTTTAAACTCAAAAGATGCAACTAATTGAATTCTTATGCATATAGTGAGGGAGAGTTATTCAACTCTTATACAAGCATATTATTATATGATTATTGATATGGGGAGTTTTATATTGCTTTCTTATATTATTTTGCTCTATGTTTGTCATCATAAAAAATGAGGAGATTGTTAGCCGAACAAGATTTCAAGGATCGTTTTAATGATAACAAACCTAAGTATCTAATTGTGTAAATTGAGATTGTTTACAGGAAATATATGTTTAGTACAATTAAAAATACAAAGTGGAAGCCATGAAGCAAAATTCAAATCAAACACATTGGTTACAAGGTTTTGGAGCAATGCAAAAGTTGAAGAATTGAAGACTAAGTTTTAAATTTCATTTTTAGGATCTGTGTAAATTCACAAATCTCATGGTTATATCTTTTGAAATTTATAAGAATCCAAAAAGATTATGAAAAATATTTTCCAAAGAAAAGAGATGATCAAAAACAATTTCAAAATCAAAAGTACTGAACTTTTCAAAGTTCAGTTAACTAATGCATTGCATTCAGGCGACTGAAACTGAACTGCCAAACGAGAAACTGGATTTAAGCAGTTCAATCGACTGACCCACAAGTCCAGTCGACTGAATGGTGAAATTAAAAATTCAGTCAACTGAGTTGACTACTCTAGTCGACTGAGTTGGCAAAAATTTTGAATTTTGGCTGAAACGGCTAGTTTGAAACTTACTTATTTAGCCCAATAGTTAATACAGATTTTTAGCCTATAAATAGAGCCTTTGTGCTCTGGTTTTATAGATTTCAAGCTTTCAACTCAATTCTCTCGTACTCTTTTTACTTGTGCTTCAAATTCTGGAGTTTCAATCATTTTTTTGAGAGAAAAGTCTTAGAATTCTTATAGAGCTTCATTTGATATATTCTTTGAGTGGTGAATTAGTGTGCTAATCTATTGTACTCATCCGCTCGCTGAAGGAGCATCTTTTTATATGAATTCATTTCATCTTGTTGTACTTGAGAATGGTATTTCTCAAAAAAGGTTGATCCGCCTATAAGAATTGAGATACTTGAGAAGGAGATATTTTCAAGAGAGGCTGCTTCACCTATAAGAAGTGTTTGTACTTGAGAAGGGAACATTCTCAAGAGAGGTTACGCTGCCTAGACTAAGGAGAGAAGCTGCTTCACCTATTGAATGAGTGTTAGTGAAAATCCTCATAGCGGTTGGCTTGAGGCAAGGACCTAGACCGATGCGCCGAACCTTATAAAAATCTTGTTGTCGTATCTCTAACCCTCTATACTCTTCATTTTCATTATTATTATATTGTTGTTTATTATTGCATCATTCGCATTTAAAATCTATAATTGAATTTTGTGCGTTAATCTTTAAACAAGAAAGTATTTTTTAAATATCTAATTCTCCCCCTCTTGGGATTGCACCTATACTATTGCGCCTAAGTGTATCTAGAGAAGTCATCAATAATAATAAAGACATATTTCTTACCTCAAAGGCTAAAATTTCTTGTTGGACTAAACAAGTCCATGTGCAATAGTTATAAGGGCCTAAAAGTTGAAATCTTACTTTTGGATTGAAAAGAACTTCTAACTTGTTTGTGACATACATCACAAATTTTGTCCTTTTCAAATTTAATTTGGGTTAAACCAATTACTAATTCTTTTTTCAAAAGTTTAGAAATTAAGTTCATATGTACATATCCAAGTCTTCTATATCACAACCAACTATTATCACTCAAGGCGGCTAAGCACTTGGTGTTATTTTTGAAAAGGTCATTTAGATTGAAAGTGTAAATATTTTCATCCCTATGATCTTTAAAAATAACTTTGTTGTTAATTGAGTTTTCAATAACACGCTTAGTATGATTAAAGACAACATTGTGGCCTTTGTCACAAAATTGGCTTATGCTAAGAAAGTTATGTTTCAAACCATTAACAAACAAAATATTTTCAATAGAAGGGGAAGAAATTTTACCGATACAATCGATTCCTATGATTTTTTCGTTGCTATTGTCTCCGAATGTCACAAATCCACCATCTTTAGGATTGAAGGAGGCAAACATTGACTTGTCGCATGTCATGTGTTTTGAGCAACCATTATCAAGATACCACATTCTCTCCTTGAATGAGGACTTGAGACATACCTGTAGAGAGAATTAAGGATTGAGTTTTGGTACCCAAACTTTTTTGATACCCAAACCCTCTTAACAGGTAAATCAAAAGATTTTCTATGTGGACATTGTGTGACAATGTATCTATGCTCATAGCAATAAAAGCAAGTAGCATTTGAATTATTAGAGGATACTTTGACGAAAATGTTGCTTAAGAACTTTTGTTTCTTCTTTGCTTGATATCTAATCCTGACTTTATCAAAAACACATTTTCGCATACCAAGAAATTTATCTAAGTTACTCTTTTCAAGAGTAAACTTATAAACAGTTTTTGTAAGATCTTTAACCTTTTTATTTAAAACCTTATTTTCATCTTCCAAAGTAGAAATATGTTTTGATAAAACAAGTTTTTTTTCTTTCAAGGTTTCAATTCACATGAAAGAGGAAATAATCAACTTTTTAATATTAAAGTTCTTTGCACCCATTTTCTCAATTCATCATGCAAATCCTCAAATGCACTTTGTAATTCTTCTAAAAGGAAAAGGTTATTTGTTACCTCATCATCTTCCTTGGCTATGATGCAAAGATTTGCAATTTTAACTTTTTCTTTTTCATCCTCGGAGTTACTGTTATCACTTTCATCCCGAGCTACCAGCATTGCCTTCTTGAAACCTTTCTTGAAGTGTTTGAGTTGAGAACATTCGGCTTTCACATGTCCAAGCTTTTTGTATTCGTAACATATGATTTTTTCTTTCTTGTGATTATTTTTGAATTTGCTAGACTCACCCTTGAACTTGTTGAATTCTCCTTTATGTCCCTATTTCTTAAAGAATTTTTTTTCTCCTTGTTTCTTATTTCGAAGAGACCTTTTGAACTTTATTGTGATAAATACCATGTCTTCATTTTCATCACCGAAGGAGTCTTCATTAGATTCTTCACCAAGGGTGGTTGATTTGAATACAATTCCTTTTTTTTCTTGTTGTCATCTTCATCATTTATCTTGATATTTATCTCATAAGTCATGAGAGATCCAAGGAGTTCCTCTAAACTAAGAGTGTTGAGATCATTGGCTTCTTGAATGGCCGTGACTTTTGCTTCTCAACTCTTAGGCATATATCTAATGATCTTTCTCACAATCTCTGCATTAGAGTAGATCTTTCCAAGAGATTTTAATCCATTTATAATGCTAGTAAATCAAGTAAACATTTCAGAGATAGTTTCATCATGTTTCATTTTAAACAATTTATAGTTATGAACTAGCATGCTTATCTTAGATTCCTTAACTTGATTGGTTCCCTCATGGGTAACCTCAAGTCTATCCCAAATTTTTTTGACAGTGTTACAAGTTGAGATCCTATTGAACTCGTTGGGGTCAAAAGAGCATTACAAGAGATTCATAGTCTTAGCATTCTTTTGAATCTCTCTTATGTTACCTTCAGTTCATTCACTTTCAGATTTAGGGACGATTACCCCTTTTATGGTCTTGATAGGTGGTTTTGGTCTGTTTATGATTATTCTCCATAGTTTATGATTACTCTTAGATGGTTATGCCAAAAAATAAAAGTTCAAGCTCTGATACCAATTGTTAGACTAGGCAACCCAAGAAATGGTGAATTAGGTCTAAAAAAATAATTATTATTTTAAAAAAAATTTTAAAATTTTTTTAATAGCTCAAACAAATATAGCAAATACAACAAGAAATAGAGTAATGAGAATATTAACATTTGGACCATCAACCCCCTGACCCCTAACCCTTGACCATCGAACTCCTGAACCATTGAACCCCCTTATAATTGGACCCCCAAACCCTTAGACCCCCAGACCCACGAACCCCTAAACCCGTGGACCCCCAAACCTCTAACCACAAACTCTTGAACCCCTGACAGACCCCCAACAGACCTTGACCCAAATCTCGGACATCTTGACCCCAAATGGACCCCCGACTTGGACCTTGAATCCTTGGACCCCCTACGAACCCTCGATCCCACACTTGAATTTGGATCCTTGACCCCCGATTGAACCCTAAACCCTTGACCCTAGGACTTGAAATCGTAGACCCTCGACCCTTGACCTCCGAACCTTTGACCCCCAACCCTCTAACCTTGACCCCTAACCAACCCCTAAATGTCCCTCAACAAACCCTCAAACCCCCGAACCTTAGACCTTAGTGCCCTAAATCCTAACCCCAGCTCCGAACCCTAGGCCCTTGACCCTTAGACCTCGGACCCTAAAATCGATGGTCCCCTAAAACCCTAGAACCTTGAACTCCCAAACCCCAAAAATTTTGACCCTACCTCAGACCTCATGTTGGAAAATGAGATCCCAAGAACCGATGATAGTATATATTGATTATACCAAAAAAATGACGAGAACTCGATCAAAATCCTAACTCGGTGGAATAAGAATTATACATTTGAGATCTCTTTGATTTGATCTCGTCTTAGCACTCAAATAAAAATCTCTTAAATGGATGCTGTTGGGGCAAACTACCAAGCTCCTAAGATTATGTCTATCATTTTAATAAAAAAAAAATAACTAAACAGGAAAATGCTGAAACTGGCTCCGGATTAAGACTTTTGATATCAAACAATCAAATATAAAACGCATTAATACTTCCAAACTTAGCTTTCAGATTATACATTTCGAAATCTGATTGGATGATTTCGATTGCTGCAATAATTTTTAGTCAACAATCCACCGCAGCTTTTGACTTTTAGTAAAATTTTTCAATATAAGTCTTCTGTTGTATTCTCAAATGCTCAAACAGGAATAAAGTGTAAGCTTTAATCTATCGCGATCTTTAAAATCTATCTAGTCACATATTTTTTGGAGTCACAAGACGTAAAAATTTTAGAACGAATATTGAATAACTGATCACTACATTTTATAACTGCATATAAATAAACTACAGCAGCGACCTGTGGAGTAAGTGTCATCATTTAGCTTGTTACCCAACCCAAGCCCGCTTGGCCTGTTAGGCTAAAGCCAAGTCTAAGCCTGATACTTAGGCGGGCTAATAATAATTGAGACGGGCATGGGTAGGCTTGTTGGAGCCCAGCCCTAAAGGCCCGCCCAATAGCCCGCCTAACTGCAAAAAATTAATGATAAAGAATTGGGTTTCTTTCGATAAAAAAATGAATTGATTTTCTTCCAATTTAATTGAATCATTTGCATATATTTTTTTGATCGGATTCATTCATTATGTAGAGCTTGTTGAGTTTATTATTCATACAAAAAATAAAGTTGATCCGATATATATAACTATGTGAATGGATTTTACTTATTTATAAATAAATAAATAGTAAATATAATTTTTTGTTAAATAGTTAAACAAATGATTTTCGATCACGTAGCTAAAGATATCGGATGAATTTTATTTTTTGTATAAATAACAAACTCAACGAGCTTTACAAAATAAATTAATCCAATAAAAAAACATAAAAGCCCATTAGCCTGTCTTAGCTATGCCCATTGAGTAGGACTTGGACTTAACAATTTAAGTTCAAGCTTGGCCCGCCTCAAAAAATAACATGTCGAGCATAGCCCATGGGCGGACTTGGATACTAATTATGCGGGCCGGCTAGCGTGGCTCGGCCCATTAATGATCCTTACTGTGGAGTAAATAAGACGTGAGATTCTAATACAATTATGAAATCTTATCTCAACCTTGAAGTAATTTTATAAAAACATAAATTATAATTCATTCCACCAAAGAATTATAATTGCACTGTAACGCTTCAACCTCGTTTTAGTAGAATTCGAGCATGTTTTGGAACTAAGTCGATGTGAAAACCCTTTTCTTTGAAAACAGTGCCTTTGACAACCCATTTATGCCTAAAAATCCACTTGTGAGAAACTTGATTTAAAACAAAATTTTAAAAGTGAGACACAACGGAGACCGCTCGAGCGGATACCTCACCGCTCGAGCCGTAACACACCCTAGAGTTTTGCCCAAAAACTTTGAAAAAATGTCTTTAATCTTGAAAATAAGATTTACTAAAGGGTCTTATAAAACTTGCTTAGAAGAAGTAAAGCTATGGTATAAAAAAAATAAATTGAGAATCAATTCATTATTTATCATATGCCAAACATCTCTGTCAAAATTCATAATTAGATCAAGGTATACAACCCAACCAAGTAAGTACGTCCTTGCATGCACGCATCACGTGAATATATGACCCTAAGGTCTTACAACAACAGTATTTTAGTTCATAATTACAGTAATCCAAGTACCAAAAAAGGAATTACATCTTTACACTCTCATTTCTCAAAAATCAACTATTTAAGGAGATAATGTAATCCCATCAACCTTCCCAAAAGCCTTGAATCATTGGTTTCACTTCGTGGCCTTCTTTCCGTTATTACCTGAAATGTTGTTAAACAACATGAGCCGAAACTCGTAGGAACAAGACTAACATTGAATGTATGCATGGCATGCGAAGATGGTTGTGCAAGATATATATATAAGTTTAATAGGATTCACATCTTTCATTCCAAAGTAAATTTCCCATGCATAACCGAATTCATTCAAACAGGTTTATTGTTCTTTATTAACCAAACACATTAACGTCTTCAATTCTAAATTTATGATTTTACCAACCCGATACGTTATAACACGCGCCTACACACACAGAGATGTTTCTAGTATTTCACCAACTCATGGTTAACAATCTCAAGTGCCGACGTCGGGCGGGTGTATAGACTCGCGTAACGCTACACCAACCTAGCCACACAGGCCCTATGGAGTAACGAAATGTTTTATACCCCGACACGACAAACGTCCTTTCTCGGTTCATTAGCCGACAGGCAGAGAACCCAATCGGCGCAGGTTTTTGGTCTTTCACCGTAGAGCAACTCGTGCCCAATCTTAAACGATCCCTTAGATCCCAAATCGGCCCTTTTTATACATATAAATCCCCAAAACGCACGCGCGAGTCCAACCTCAAGGGTTCCTCTCGCACAACCCACATCATTAGACATTTTCATAGTTCGCATTTTTGATACTATTGGGTTCAAACCTCAATTTAACCGTTACATGGCACCAACTTCACAATTTCATTAGTTTTATTCCACGAAACCTACACTTTCGGCCCAACATCAACAGGTACCACTTAAATTCATGAAATAACATTCACAATAGTTGTAATAACTCACAATTTAATCATTAATCATGCCAATTTCATCATACTAAAGCTTTAAACCCAAACCCCCAATTTCCATAGTTTCAATCAAAACCCAAACCCTAGATCCTCATTTTGTTGTTCCAACCACAAGATAGAACAATATTAAAATGGAATGAAGTTAAACTCTTCATAAATCCAAGGCCTAGCCTCCATTATCATCAAACTCACTTAGGATTTCAAGAAAACTCAATTCTCATGCTCGGATATTCATAAGCTTAAAATATACGACACATATCACACAAACATTCAAAGCAAGCCTTGAATCCTACCTTTTGGAAGCTAGATTCACGAGAGAAAGCTTCACACGAGCTCCAATCACAACGATCTCTAACCACATGGTGAGAAAAATAGTCTCCCAAGACCAAAATCGGCTCTCCAACGGTTGAATCGTCGAAAGGAACGCATGAATCTCACCCCAAAGGGGCTAAACAAACTTCTAGAAACTCTCAAACCTAAACCCTAACCTTCACCTTTGCTTTAGAGAGAGAGAGAGGAATGAAAGAAATGAAAGAAAAAGGGGTCCACGCGACCCTTTTAAAAAAAAGTTTTGCGACAGTCCGCTCAAGCGGACCCCACACCGGTTGAGCAGTCGCCATCTAGAGAACTCTCGGCCAACACTTCGGTCGAGCGGTCAGGCCCCCGCTTGAGCGGTCAAACCTGAATTGCAATTTCTATTTTCACTCAGGCTTCAACTGAGCTATACAACCATATAACCTCACCCAACCAAATTTTCCTGCATAATACCACTTTCAATCATCACTACGAACACACACAGAGGCTCAAAAATTACTTCCATGCATGATTTAAATTCCCAAACATTACCGTGAGGCATAACATATATATATATATATTAACTAGGGTCCGAATCGTTACAATCTCCCCCACTTAGGAGATTTCGTCCTCGAAATCCAACATCCATCATGAATCAAACAACTCGGGGTAACTTCCACGAACTTTCAATTCTCGTTCCCATGTACTTCCTCAATGCCATGATGAAGCCATAATACCTTTGCATACTGAATGGTCCTGCCTCGTAAAACTTGTTCTTTGGTGTCATGAATTCTCACTGGTTTTTTCTCGTAGGTAACATCATCGTCAACCCTCAACTCCGTCCAATCCAAGACATGGGACGGGTCCGGCTCATACTTACGCAACATGGACACGTGAAAGACGTTGTGTACTGAGGCTAACTGCGGCGGTAAGGCTAAACGGTAGGCCACTTCCCCGACTCTATCAAGAATTTCAAACGGGCCGATGAAACGCGGCGATAGCTTCCCACTCTTACCAAACCTCATTAAATCTTTCCTCGGTGAAACCTTAAAAAACACGTGATCTCCTATTTCAAAAGCTAGTGGTCTTCTTCTTCTATCTGCGTAACTTTTCTGACGGCTCTGAGCGGTTATTAAACGTTTACGGATCGTGATGATCTTTTCTGTGGTCTCACGCACAAGCTCGGGCCCTAACATGGTCGTCTCACCAACGTCCATCCAACATACTGGTGATTTGCAAGGTCTACCGTATAATGCCTCGTAAGGTTTCATATCGATGCTCGATTGGTAACTATTATTGTAGGCGAATTCTACAAACGGTAGATGGTGCTCCCATGATCCTCAAAAATCCAAAACACACGCCCGCAACATATCATCGAGTATCCGAATGGTGCGTTCTGACTGTCCGTCCGTCTGGGGGTGGAAAGCGGTACTAAGAAGTAGGTTCGTTCCCATAGCTGACTATAAACTTTGCCAAAAACGTGACGTGAAACGAGGGTCTTGATCATAAACAATAGAAATTGGTACCCCGTGGAGTTTAACAATCTCGTGTATATAGAGCTTACTGAGTTTATCAATCGAGTCCGTCAGGTAGATTGGTAAGAAATGTACCGACTTGGTTAACCTGTCCACCACGACCCATATGGCATCATGCCCCTTCGGCGATCTCGGAAGACCTGAGACAAAATCCATAGCAATATTT
>JAUMHN010420373.1:0-35468 GCA_032360265.1 Heliamphora ciliata
ATATGCATATTGTGGATGTTGTTGAGGAAGCACAATAGTAATAGGAGATCGTTTGATGGTGTTCAGCTCCCGATCAGTAGCTTGAAAGGATCTATGCACCTTTCCTTCCTTTCCTGGTTGAGAGAGCAATGTTCCTCTTCTATTGACTCCTTGGTACAGTTCACTTGAGATCTATGTACCTCTCGATGTATAGCTTTTAGAATTTTGAGTGTAATAGTTTCGTACCTTTCTAGGTGATTCTTTTTGCTTAATGAATTTTTCTTATCAAAATTTAAATAAATAAAAAACAAAAACAAAACAAAACCCATGAGATGAGAAGATATTACTCATAATTCTTCACAATTCAATTTACTAGATTTAGTTGACATAAGCTATCAGGCTAATTTGATTATAGAACAACAATATTCACTTGTTGAATTTTGTTGTTGGAATGGTGAATCACAAAAAATTCCACTTGTTAAACAGCTCCCATTAAACAAGGTAACAAGAAAGTTGTTTCGTGAAACTTGGCATTAAAGGTTCAATGAATAAAGAACCAATTAAGATTTTCCAAAAGCAAATTTCAACCATATTCGTGCAACTAGTATTGACCATGAAACCAAATGGAAGAATCATGATGTAATCAACCCCACCCTAATAGGTGAACTGAACAAGAGAATACAAAAGCAGTGTAACTGATATTTTTGTTTTTCCAGCATGCACCATTTGATACAAAAGCATATGTCCTACTACTAAATTAGATAAATGGCAGAACTAACAAAGCAAAAAGCGAGTAGATGAAAGATAAAACAACATACTCCTCATTTTGGCTGTGAACAGCAATTGTAGGAAATAAGGGACCCTTCACATCCTTACATGCTCTGCCCACTACTGCCCCATTTTTACTGGCATCAAGAATGTAGAGCACAGATTTATGAGAATTCTGAGAAGAACAAGAAGATAAACAAATAAAGAAATTTAATATAATAAAGAGGATTGAAACCATCTCGATGGTTATCACAACCATCAACGATCAAACCAAGTACATACAAAACCCTCTTACTTACAAAAGCAAGTAGAACGTCAATATTGTCTTACTCGAAAAAGAATTCCTGTGAAACATAGTTGATACCACCACCAACTGTATCCCCAATTGTATATGTCGGGCCAAATGTTTCTCCCTTTCCGTGCCCACGATAAATCAATCCATCATCTCCATGATATCCATAACTGTTTTCTTCCCACCTGTTATTTAGATGAAAATTGAAGACAAATTTTGGGTAAATTAAAATGAACAATCCACGCATCATCAACTGCAGCTTATGATATGCCGTTGTTATAAATTCAAATCAGGTTCTGGAAGCGTCATTGACTCTTCAGAAGTCAGAATAGGAAAGGAGACTTTTCTTGGAGGGCTAGGCTAACAAAGGTATGTGGGCCGAGAGCATGGTGGACGGGCTGAGTGGGCCTTGAAATTAAAAGATTGTTTGGAAGAATGTGGTTCAATCTGGGAGGCTGGAGGCCCGAGTGTTAAATGCGATCAGCTTTGTTTTTAGACCCAGAGATAAAACAGGTACAGGCCTTACTCCTCTTTCGGGCCTTTCTTTGTTGTCTGGGCCACATTCTCACCAATAGGGGCTCCGGCATCATCGAAAATCTCAACAGGTAGTGGAATGCCACCGTGCTGCAATCTACAAGCGAAGTTCTGCTAGAAAGACCACTTGATGGATATGTAAAAGCATGGGAGGTAATTCCATTTGTGGCTAGGATGAAGTATATGAACTACACATCACTCGTTCACTAACATATGGTGCGATTGTGTTGATTAAAGAACTTATCTCATCATTCCTTGTTCCTCTTCATTTCCTTTTGGTTTACATCTAATCTATGAGAGCATGTAAATTCGATAAACAATACATGTTCTAATGCCTCAGTATCTTTGTGTTCACAGGGGGACCTAACAACAAGGGAAAAAGGACAAACAATGGTTGTCAATAGACTGGTGGTATGTTCCTGAACAAATGGTTTGAAGTAGTTGTTTGTTTAAAAAGAGATAATACCGATTACCCTTACATGGAATTACATAGTACAACACTCTGAAATCAATACCTGATGGCACCACAAATTAAATTACAATCAAAGCAATGTCATGGTTCGAGACAGCTGAAGCTCATGTTGCTGCCCTGCAGAAACAATCTGCTAATTTGCTGAGAATTCACTATGCATGTTCACACCCTTGCTGCAACCAATTTGGATGATCAAGAACTCACCGAAAGCATGTAGAAGTTACTTATTGTTATGCATGGACTAGACTAGAAAATTGGTCCTATGTTGGAAGCAGATGGAAAACACTTCAACAAAATGTTAGTCGGGGTTGGAGAATTTCTGGCTTCTAATTATTTGCCTCTTTTGCATTTTATCTCAAGGGCCGACAAGTTTCCACCTTACATTGTACTCATCAAGACTCTTAACCAAATTGGGCAAAACATTGTACTCATTATGATCTCATTCAGTTGCTTACTGCAATACAATTGTTAGGCAACTACACAATTAATTTCCCTTTACAAAAAAATCAGCTTAAAAGCTATCTCAAACAGGCCCTTAATATCCCTTTGTAAGTTCATAAACAATGTCAAAATCATCCACTTACAGTTTTCAACAGGCTGCCTCAATTCTTTGACTATTCTACACAGGATACTCATAAATGACCTTTAAAATGAGCAAAAGATGAAACCCTCCAAATATAAGAAAGAACTATTCTTGCATACAGTGTATATTAGCATCAATTTAGTAGAGGCAGAATACAGACCTTGTTCTCAGAATCTCAGATGCTCTTTCTATATGTTGCCGGTGACTTGTATAAATTAAAGGTTAGTCTTATTTATATGCACATATATATTGATTCTGACATAGAGAAAGTTCAAGAAAATTCAATACAAGCAGTTCAATAGTACTCAAACCTAATGTTGGATCAATTGAAGAGGAATCATCGATCATTCATACATCTGGAAAATAAGTCGTAAGAAAGAAAAGAGTTAGCGTTTTAGCAATTAACAATACAATTTGACGCAAATCAATCTTTCTTTATAACAGAAACCTTCATCTCCCAACAACCAAATAACCATACATTTCACTTTTTCTGTGATATCAACAGTGGTGGCTTGAGGCGAAGGTAGAGGCGGCAACGACGGAGAAGAAACGACGGGACTTGAGTTGTAGACGACAGAGGGTGCTTGAACGGCAAGGGCGGCAGAGGCGGTGGAGGATTAACCAAAACAAATACGGCTTAGATGTGGCTTTAGGCTTTAGGGTAAACTAGGGTAAATAAATACGGCTCAGATGTGGTTTAATTTTCACAAGCAATTGGAGAAAACCTTACAAGCAACAAAATCAGTTGACGTTGAAGGACTAATTAACCAAAACAATTGTCGATTTGTTCACCAAGCTCAGCCGCGACGACTTTCCTTTGTTGCGCAATGGTGTTTTGGATTCCCGCGAATTTTCTCAGATTTGGCGCGAGTTTTTAACCCCTTCGGCGATGACCTGTGTAAGTTGTCGCGTAAAAAACTCCATCGCCGACGAGAGTGGCTCGCCGCGGAATGCTGATAACCCTACGGCGACAACATTGGTAAGGTTGTCGGTGAAGGTCAACATTTCGCAATGAAATTCAGCCTTTGTAGGGAAAAAGTGTCGCGGTTGATGCTTTTTCTTGTAGTGTAGGGTTCATGTTATGATTCTAACCTGTAACGAGTAGCAGTCCTGTGAGATTTTTACGAGAACTCAGGTTTGTGGTCTGGTTGTTACTCTAGTGATCAGGAGTTCATGTTTGGGAACCGTGTTGAGTGCATGTGGTTGGCTAGTGCTGAGACAACGTATCCTAAGCGTGATATGTCTGGAGGTTGTTTGTGTTCCACCTTAAGTTCAGAGATGGTATGTTGTTTGCTCATGGGAACGAAGTGTGGAGTGATGAGGTTTAGTAGTGGACCATGTGGTTTGGCTAACCTGGGACGATAGGTGGGGAGTCGTGGGTTACGATGCTTGTGATCGATGTGCGCTGTCAGAGCGAAAGTACGGAAGGTGTCTGCCTGGTTAAGGGGGTCTTTGGTAACTCTGAATGAAGGGTCTCAGGATTGGGTTTCCTGTGTTTGGCGCCGTGCGCCTTTTGTGTGAGCTGCTTGGACAGTGGGCTCAAAACTGTGACATGTTCGTGGTTACCTAGCAGGGGTTAGGCAAGTAAGCGCAACCTTGTGGAGTGAGATTTTGGCACGAGGGAATGTTAGTATGTGTCTCTGTGCCTGAGTAGTAATGAATTCGTAGTCCTATGGGACGTGTGGTACAAGGTATGAGGATTGATGGTATTCGTATGTGTGCGAATAACGCTGAAGAGTTGAGAGCTTGGTGTAGCGGTTGGTTTGAGTACCGTAATCGTGGTTAACGGCAACTGTAATGACTATGGTCCATGTGGCTGCAAGGTAAGGTTCAGGGTCTTTGAGGACTAAGTGTTGATGAGTACTAGGAGTACGCTGAGATTGGGTCATAGGTTTTGTTGACCCCTTTTCTCTGGACAGAGAGAGTTTCTTTGTAGACGGTTGTCTGGTGCGAGTTGTTTCATCTCGGTTGGATAGAGATGTCGGGTTTTTGTTTGGTTCAGATTTGGTAGTGTTCTGGGACTGTGAAAATCTCGGTGGATTTTATACCCGTGTGGTGATCCTTGGAGTTGTGCCTCGGGAACTTGTATCGCCGTGATCAGGTGATTGTGGGATTGATTCTTCATGGTTTTAATGTGTGGTTCATGGCTACATGCCTTCTTGGATGTTGAGCATCTGCGTGTGTGACTTGGGATCCGATTGTTCCTGCGGTTGGGAACTGTAAAGAATCGCATGATGAGGTTAGTATTATCCCATGGTAGAAAATCGTAAAGGAGTACGTATAAGTGTGGTGTGGTTCGTCTGTATGATGGTTGAACCAGTTGGGTTGTGTACCCTGTGAGGTCCGGTTGGTGGACTAGGACTGCTTGTGCTTGTCTTTGTGGACAAGAGAGTTGGTGATGAGATGCAGTGTTCTTTTTGCAATGATCAGTAGAGAATCCTTAACCGTTGTGTGCGGCTTGTTCTGGGTTGTGCGTGTATGGTCATACTTCTAGCTTTTCGCTGAGTGGGAATTTTGTCGGCACAGTCCAGTTGAGATATCTACATGTGAGTTTTTGGTGGACTTGAGAATCTGGGTTTGGGTTCTGTTTGAGGACTTGCAACTGTTCAGAGTTCTTAGAGTCGAGGAGTGGTTGTCGACTGTGATAAGCCTTGTGCTTTGGCATAACAGTTTGTTTGCACGGTGATCCCGAGAACGTGGCAAAGTAAGAGTCAGGAAGGATTCAAAGTTTGAGAAGCTCTGGTGACCGTGGTCTGTTGGGCCGAGGTGATTGTTTGGTTGGGAACGGGAGGGCCATGATAGGTTCTGTATATGAGGAAATTACTGCGTGTAAGAGGCAAGTCTTAGTTGGTTACTTGTCAGATAAGTCTTGGGTTCGAATATACTACTATTGTGGACTCGGGGATTAATCTATGTGTTAGGTGTTATAAGTGTGTGGTTTGATGTCAGATGACAGCCATCTGCTTGCATTGTCGGAGGACGGCGATCATGCTTGGTTTGAGGTTGGTCTGTAGCCGTGGTATCAGCGATCTGATAGCGAGACATCGGGTTGAGTAGTGACGTGCTGTTGCATGGGAGATATGATTGGGTTTATATAGGTTGTTCGATGCCTATGAGAAGTTCTGTCTGTGTGATGTGTTTGGTTAAGCGACTCGTTTAGTCAGGTGACTTTATGGCTGTGATGCCGAACTGGTTTTCAGTGGTGTGGAATCTTGTCTGGGACAATGGTGTATCGCCTTGTGTTTCTCGAAGGTAAGAATGGTGGTTCGTGACGGAAGATCGAATAGAGGATGAAGGTTTGGATGGAATGCGTTCCTTGGTATTCCAGGTGAGTAAGTGAGTTTCTCTCTGGAGTCGGGTGATAGTCTTTGTGTCCCAGAGTGGAAAGTGTTTGGAATCAAGTACCATGGAAGATTGGTCTCGTGTGATGCGTTTGTCACTAGAGTGGTTTGTGTACGTGAGTTTGGCAGTTTGAGTTGGATCTTGATTCGACGTTTCACGGATGTTTCCTGGATGACAGTAGTGTCAGTGGAACTTGCTCGTGCGAGCAGTCTGTATGGAGGATGATTCTTCACGTCGTGTTACCTTGTGTGACGACGATTGTATTATTGGTATCAGTTTTGTGACGACGATTTTGGGGTTTCAGTTACTGGGGCACTTCTACTGTTGTACATTGTTACTGGGTTCACATCAGAGATTGTTGATGGTTGCGGAATGGTGTTTGACTTGAGTTTCAGTATTGAATTTCGGGGACGAAATTCCTTTAAGAGAGGGAGAGTTATGAGACCCCGACCTATTTCATTTTTGAAATGTTTAAGTGTTGATGGAGTTAGAGTTAACTTTTGACCTTGGTGATGTTGTGGGTGAATGTTTTGAGTTTGGATACACATTGAAGATATGTTCAGGGAAGAATATGAGGTTCTAAGAGATGTCCGGACAAAAATATGTGAAAAACGTATGAAGAAAAGTGACATACCTTCACCAATTTGGTCATAACTCTTTGTACAAAATGAATTTTGGTATGAGGTTTGAACCATTTGAAAGTGGACTTCCGGGGCTTCAGTTTGAGCACAAGAATGACCATATTCGGAGTTTGGACGAAGGAGATATCATCGTTTGAAGTTGGGATAGCAGTGTAGTGAAATGGAGAACCGACCGATCGGTTTGTTCGGACAGACTATTTTTAAGGCAGTGGAATTGCTTGGAAAGTGTGCAAAGCTTATCTTCAAAGCTTTCTTTTCTCTCTCCTAAAGTCCTAGACCTCAAGCTCTGCATTCTCTCTAGGCTTTGGGTGTGTTCGGGCTCGGATCTTGGTGATTGGAGGGCGGATCCTTGATGTACTTGCCGTGGGCTTCACTTTCATCTGAATGGAATTGTGTTTCGGTGACTTTGGTATTTCACCAGTTGATAAAGCATCGGGTTTGTGATCCTATGAGGTAGGATCCCAGACTGTTTAGTTATTAAAGGGTGCTACATGTAATCTTATGCATATTTACCGTTTTAAATGCATGAAAAAGTGGTTTATGTTCGATAAATCGGTTTTTTTTTTGTTTAAAACCATTTTTCATCGTTTTGGTTGGATGAAATCAAATTTTGAGAATCCCTTTCGAGGCTTTGAGGTTGTTTTGAGTTTAGATATATCTGTGGGTATCAAAATCAGTGTTTGGAGGTTTTGATTTTGACTTTATACATGTTTTCATGTTGAAAAACCTGTTTATGTTTCGAGAAACCGAAACTAGTTCGAGACCGATCGATCAGTCCCTTAACCGATCGATTGGTTTGGGCAGTTTTGAGAAATTTCAATGTTTGAGACTGGCCTTCCTCGAGGGGTGTTTAGTAGTTGGATTCGTGAGATCCCTTTGACTAAAACTTGGAGAGGAATGTTAGCCATATCGTGGTATGGATGTGTGCATATCCGTGATTTTCAAAAGGGTGGTTTTAAAAACGTGTTTCTTTGAAGGTTTGGAGCTAACCCTTGGGGTAGAGTCTCAACTTTTGAAACGTTTGGATAAAAATATGTTGTTATATGCTTGTAGATCTCCATGTGGATGGATTTGATCACTTTTCTACATGCGATGTAGAACTATTTTTACGGGTTTTCGTAGTTATGTTACGGTGGATTTTTAAATATTTTCCATAGATGTACTGTGACAGCGTGTGATTTTCAGTTGGGCTTCTATTGCTCCTTGGTGGAAGTTCAAAAACGTGCGCAGAGTGGGTTTGCTACGATCCCTCGGGTTAATTCCCGTAAACGTGATTTGGTTATGCTTCGTCCATCGGTTGTGGAAATCCGTAAAGAAGCCTGTTGCCCCGTGAGTGGCTTTATTGTTGTGACTCCGTATAGAACTTGTCATTATCTAGCAGGCTTTAAGTGGTTCAGAACTAGGATATTGAACAGGAGTCTATAGTTGTTACCTTTGTCTGTGTGGCAGAGTCGGTACATAAAATTTCATTTATGTCTTTCTCCTCAGCTATGTGGCCCGAGTGGAGCATACTGTTTTAATACAGCTTATCGTTTTATTTACCTCGGTTGTGTGTTCTGAGTGGAAAAATAACGTTTTGATTCCGGTTGTGTGATCCGGGGGACAAAATCAAGTTTTGATTACTCTTTTCCTTAACTGTGGCATGATATCCATACTGTTGATATGCATAATTTTAAGGATAAAAATGTAGGGTTTTATGAGTTAAAATCTTTTTGAGACTCGTGTTAGTCTGATGAAAAACTTGTGATTTTTTTTTTAGGAAAACCTTTTTAGCTCCTGTGGTTGAGCCTGCGTGTATATGATTGCATATTCTGCTTTACAGCTTTACTGTCTATTCCTATTAGGCTTCGACTCACGGTGTGGATTTTGTCGTAAAATCTTTTACAGGTGGGCGTGATCCTGTAGGTTGACCTTGGGATGCCCGGAGGTGGCTGATGACAAGACGCTTCTGTTTTGTCTCTGTTAGGTAGTTTATACATTTCTGTATATGTTTCATGTTGGATATAACATGTTGTAATGCGTATATTATTCTTATGGATGCATGCATGTTTTAATACTTTCAAGAGAACCAAGGGTTGGTTGTTGTTTTCCGTAGTTTCTTACTACATTTTTTATTTTTGGGTTCAACGGTTTACAAACGTGGTTTTCAAACGGTTTATATTTCATTCAAACTGTTGTGCATCGAGGGAGATTTTAGAACGATCTAAGCTTCTTTTAAACGAAAGATTTTCTGTATCCAAAATATCTGTTTGTTTTCAAAGCTTGGCTTGGAGGCCGTAATCGTAGTCCCTTGGGCTACTCCTTTAAATCAAATAAACCCTCGATAGTGCGTTTTACAAAGATTTTAGCCTCGTTTCGGCTTTATGATTTTTACCCGTTTATTTGGGAGGTTTTGGTGGTTATTTAGTGGCTTTTCGCGTGACCCAGAGTTTGGGGCTTGACACTATTATAAGAAAGAAATATCAATACTATCTATACTAATTATATAAAGCAAATATTTGAATATGAAGTGTTTAAATGAATTGATAGTAATGTAAATTAAGAGTTTTTTATTTGTTAAAGTTTTTTTTACTTTACTTTATTGTACTATTTTTATTATGTGATTGTATATTTTTATTTTAAATATTTATATTACTTTGTAAATGATGATATACTAATTAAAGTATATCTTCTCTACTATTATAAAGGAAACTTTCCTGAAGCCAACTGTACTTTTTTCCCCAAATCTACCCTCTAAATAATTCTAAATTTTAAATTTAAAAAAAGTAGTTAATTAACTACCCTCCTACTCATTCTTGATATCATCGTATCAATCTCGGGCAATGACGGTCTTGAGGACTCGCGAGATGGTCCTCACTGTCAAATCTCAATCGCAGCTCAAAACCCTAAAAATGGCGATGATCAAACTGACGACCCCCGCGAAAACACTAGAGCCAGCGAACCTCGTCGACACATTCGGTCTCCGTTTCGGGAACCGCTCGAAGATGGAGTCTCCGCCTCGCTTCCATTCGGAGCATCGGTGAAATCACTCATGGTGTTGCTGTATCCGGCCGGAAGAGGAAGAGCGTTGTTTCAGAAAGTCGGATGAATTGTAAGAACGAATGTGGATTAGAGAACGTAGGAAGAGGAAGTTCAGGTGTCAATGAGATTCGGGTTTCAGATTCGACAGTGAAGAAAGTTAGGGTTTCTGATAGGATTAGAATGGGGAATGGAGTTTTTGGAGAGTTGGAGGTGGAAATGGTGGGCAGAGAGATGGGAAGTAATGAAGCTGTTTCCGAGGAAGATGAAGTCATGGTGGGGAGAGGGGTGAGTGAAATCGAGTCGCCTGATGATTTGAGGAGTTTAAGGAAGGTTAGCGGAAGGGTTGCGAGTGATAAGAAGGGGAGGAAAAGGAAGGGAGAATTGGGTAATGGTGTTGATTTGTGAGCTTCAGAATCTATAAATGAAGATTGGAGAAGATTGGAGGGATAAAGGATTTCTCAGTTTGCGATCAAGAAAGAAATTTAATAAACCTTATTTGTTTATCAAATTAGATTGGATTGTATTAAAAAATGTATTAATTTTTTTTATTTTTAAATAATTTAAGTTGCACACGCATTGCGTGTTCCCCCGACGTTAGTATATATAAAGTAAACAACTTGGTGCGAACACCAACTTGAAGCCAACTCACACAATGTTTTTTTTCAAAATTGCTCTTAAATATTTAAAAAATACAAATCTTACACAATTCTCAAATCATTAACTGCAAAGACATAACAGTAAAAATCGCTTTTTTCCCACGTTTCCTCTTTCCCACAACTGTAACAACTCCTTTATTTCTCTCTCTATATGCTTTGGTTTCTTTTTTGCTTTGGTTTCTTCTTTCTTCTCGACCATCGTCCCTCTTCATTAAACTCTCTCACCAACTCTTCCCACCCAGTTTCAATAGTTTGTTTTGAGAAAGATTAAAAAAAAAAAGAGAGAGAAAGAGAGATTGATCATGTCGGGGGAAGATCTGGAGAGCATGGGAGAGAAGAACAAAGGGAATAAATTTTGGAGAGCATGGGAGAGAAGAACAGAGGGAACAAAGACACCCAATGACAATGACTCCATTCCAATATTATGAGTTCTAGCCGACACTTTTACTAATTTGTGGAGCCAAAACCCAGGTCACCAATTGTAAAAGTTTTTTTCCAATTTTTAGAACTTCTATATATTTTTATATCTATTTATTTGTATTGAATTGTAGATATATGCATGTTTCTCAATAACTTCATAAGCCTTTCTTTCTCTCACTCTCATCCAAAAAAAAATATTTTATTTCTTGCATGGACTTGGTTCCTTTCTATTTTGAAACAGTTAATTAAAACCTGTCATGGCGTGTGCGGTGGAATACGGTTAAGTTTTTGGTTTTGAGTAAGGGTTAAAATTCGATCGTAGTTATGATTCTCGATGAGAATTTCGAGCTTGAATAAGCATGAAAAGTAATTATGGTGGATCGATTGAACGAGGATCAATTGAACGAGCCTTGAGGCATCGGAACGAATATTTGGATTTTTGTGTGCTTTTTCTTTCCGTGGTGTGTTGTCCCGTGAGAGACCGTTGGAGCGGTCTTGAAACCGATCAAGCGGTCTTTGACATGGAGGTGTATTAGTTGTGGGTTTTAGGTGTTTTTTCGCATTCTCTCCTCCTATCTCTAAAACCAGAAAGAAGACCTAGGGTTTGGTCTTGGTGACCCTTAGAGCCCTCATTGCCCTTGTGGAGTGAATTCCTTACCTCCCTTTCGAGTGAGCAACCGTTGGAGAACGAAGATGCGCATTGTGGAGTGAATTCCTTACCTCCCTTTCGAGTGAGCAACCGTTGGAGAACGAAGATGCACATTGGTAGTTCCTTATTGGCCACGTGATTGGAGATTTGGTGGATTAGAGCTTGCTAGGGTTGGATCCTAGTGGCTTAAGCATAAAAAAGGTAGGATCTATGACTACTTATGAAAATTGTTGGATATGAGTTGATTATTTTGAGCTTAAACATAAAATCTTGATGAATCTATGTTTTTGGAACCTAGGTTAGGGTTTAAAGTTAAAGCATGTTAAATCTTTGATTTGTAGATGAGTTAAGGTGGTTTTAACTTGTTATTGTTGTTAGACATGGTTGGATTTGAAATATGAGAAATTAGAGTTTGGTTTTTGGGTTAATCATTAAAAAATTGGGGGTTTTGAATTAATGAATTCAATAGTGAAATTAGTTAATGATTTGGCAAATTTTGGGTGATGAGAGCCTATTTACATGTATAAAATTCCTGAATTTGATGATATATGAAAATATGGAATGATGAATTAGGTTTCGAGTAAACCAAATGAATGTGATGGGTTTTGAGAAATACAAGATGTTGGATGGGGTTTTAAGCTAATTAAAATCAACTTTGTGAAATATATGAGATTGTGTAAATGTGAAGAACCATGGGATGTTTGGCTGGGTTTTTGAGTTGATAAAACCTAAATGTAAAATGTATGAGATACCAGTGATTATTAATTATTTTAATCCTTACGTGTGTTAGGTGTTGACGAGAGGAACCATGCTTGGGTTGGACTCGCGTTTGAAATGATGAAAATGATGATGTGAATGAACCGATTTGGGATCCACGGATCGTAATTATGGGCTAGTTCAGCTCCTTGATGAAAGATCGAAAAACTACGTAGATTGGGCACTTTGGCCTCCGGCTAATAACCGGGAATAGACGTTAGTCGTGGCGGGGTGTAGGACGCATTTGCCACTTGGCAGGCTGTAAACACCCCGATTTGACCCTGTCGAATCTTAGGCTTATCTAAATGAATTCAATGATGAAAAATAAATAGAGTGGTGCTCAAAGTCTCCAAAACAATTGTTGGGAAGTGATTCAAAACCAGTACATCTGAAAATCAAACCTTGAGGCCACGAACTTCGAAACTTGCGATCTTGAGGCCGCAACCTTTGAACCTTGCGACCGTAATCTTTGACTTTCTCGACTGCGACAAGAACCCCTTGGAAATCCTAAAAAATCTCGCGGTGCAACGTTCAACCTCGCAGCTGTAACCTTCAAAGGTCACGACCGCAACCTTCGTGGGAATATTCTGAGCCCTAGGCGTGTCACCATCTCATTGGGTGACGCTCTCTATAAATACATACCTTCGGTACAGATTTTAGAGGACGATTTCTGAGGTTGATACTCTGCCGCATTATCGACCCAATTCTTGATTTTCCATACACTCCCATTACCCGAAGTACTGGAACTGGAGCCTTCTCAATGATTGGAAAGATGAGCATTACACGACCTGAGGAAACATCCGGATCGTCACTTCGTAGGTATACCTGTATGAGCCCCGACACTTCTCTCTACACACTTTCTACCCCGTGGAGAGATCGAGTTAAATTTTCAATTTCGATTCACGATTAGCATGCTTGCTCTTTTAATTTGTTATTATTAACCTTTATTATTTTAATTGCATTGTTAGCATGCTTAATTCAAAGATTTTAGTTAGTATCAAACTATTCATGTTTTCAATTTGTTTTTGATTGAAGTGGTCATAATCTTTTTCTGTAATTTTGTTTCGTATTCGACCCCACATATCCCATGTTAGCCCCTTACACACTGTTTATTTAAATTCAGCAAAGTAGTGTCAACATACCTCGCGGTCACAACTTCCATAGTTGCGGGCGCAACTATTTGGCACTAACATCCTTGCGGTTGTGAGCTTATTCTTCACACCCGCAACCTTTAGATCTTCTAGCCTTGCGACCACAACCTATGTAGGTTACGACTACAAGCTTTTTTTGTTTCCAATAGCTTAATTTTGCTTTTACAGTATTCAGTTATATTATATATGACATCTAGTACGCAGTTTGTAATGTGATTCAGCATGACTGAGGTTTATATATCTTTAGGATTGTTTTTCCTTTTCTTAAACCCATGTTAAGCTTACTATGCATCATTAGTGTAATTTCACATTATTGTGGTTTATTAGTTTAAGTTTTAATGATCCTATTATTTGTTTATCACATGCGATTTTCACCATATATCCTTTAGTATAGATCTAACACGATTAGGAATTAGGCTTTCTTTCTTTCTTTCTTTTTTTTTTTTTATGTTTTCTTTTGTGTTCTATATACCTATGCTATGCTATTTTCTTATTTGATTTCATGTATTCTCTCTTTGCCCCCACTTTCTGTATTTGCATGCATTTGAGAAATATAATTAAGAACTAGTAATGATTAGTAGAGGCCAACCTCATAGTTGGGCGAACGAGGTGCCTGACACCTTCCCTGATTCGTATCTTAACCCCTGAACCCATGTTCTCTTTAATTAAACGTTTTAAAGATCAGTGATTTCTTGTATTTTTCTTAATTTTTCTTAAAAACTAAGTGGCGACTCCATTTTTTTTGATAAAAAGGGTTTTCAAAATTTTTGATTTTCAAGGTGTTAAAAAGTTTGCATAATAACTCTCGAATTCCCTATTTTTGAATAAATCCAAAATTCTGGTGCCACAGTATTTTCTGGCACTCTCATGGGGATTGTTTTTAAAACAAATAAGAGGGCTAAACTTGAAAACATCATTGGTTCTTAATATGACTTTCTCATTTGCATTCTCGCACGTATCTTGCATTGTTCTCAGCCCCTGCTTGGTCAACCCGATACCCCGGTCAGTTTACCGTCTCGGGGATATGTCAAGGAGGTGGGTAAGCCTTCTGGCCGCACGCTTCTTTAGGTGCGGCAAAAGTGTTATTGCGTACAGTTAGACCTTGTCCTGCACTACAGTAAGCATGTGAGGTATATTCTTGACTCTATTTAGAAGGTACTTAGAGTATTGACTAAATCGACCTTTTCTACATAGAGTAGCTTAGAATCCTCCATTAGGTATTAAACCAGTAGGATTATGTGTTTTTCTTATTTAATTGGATGTTTTTTTTGTATGTGTTTAAGACCTTTTCTTAGTTGTTTGGTTTAGAATAGTTTTCCTCCTGGGGTTCTACCTAGGTTTTCTTTAGACATTTGTCCGGTTTAGGATAGTTTCCTTCTCGAGTTCCTACCCGAGTCTTAATTTTAACCTTTGTTTATATTAGGATCTCGACCTTCTTCCTGGGGCTTTGCCGGGGTTTTAGTTTAGGACCCTTTGTTGGTTTAGGATAGCTTTCTCTCTCCCGAGGCTTTACCCGGGCTATCGGTTTAGCACCCTCAATTTTGCTCAGGTCTGTCTTCCTCCCGGGGCTCTGCCTAGGTTTTTAGCTTTCTTTAGAACCTTTGTTGGATTAGGATAGTTCTCCTCCCAGTGCTCCACTCGGGTTTTAGTTTAGATCCTTTGTTTGGTTTAGATTAGCTCTTCCCCCTAGGCCCCTGCTTGGGTTTTGGCTCAGGGTCTTGTTTGGTTGAGATTAGTTTTTCTCTTGGAGTTCTGCCCAATTTTTCCCTTAGAATCTTTGTATAGCTGCTCTCTTGGGGTTTTTCCTTGTATAATGTTAGTTAGGCTTTCGGGCTTCCCTTTCTGGGTTTTAGCAGCCATGCCGTCTTTTTCGATTTTCTGCTTGTCTGGAGCCCAATCGGGGCATCCTTTCGTATTCACTCGCAACTTGTCGCGCCATGCTTAGAAGGTTTGCTGTCTTCATCAGGGTTCTATTTGAGAAGCTTATGATGCTTGCTTCTCTCCTCCTCTTCGGGTCGCATGTTTGTTCTGGTTATAAATCATTAAGTCAAAAGAGCTGCATCCTATACGCATTTGGGCCAAGTCAGTTACAGAAAGACTTTATAGAGTATCTGAATAGATCGTAGAACTGTTAGAAATGGAAGAAAGTAAAGTGAATTTGACAGCCCTGATGAGGGCAATTACTGAGATATAGAGGGATGTCGAACAGTAGATGCAGGTTCAGAACCAGTGTCAGACCTAGATTCGGGCAATTTAGGGTTGCTTACCAAGGGTAAACGAGCCGCAAGATGATCCAAACAAGAACGGAGAAGATTTCTGGGATGACAATCAGGGTTCTGATGGATCACAAGTTGTTGCACTGCCTCGCATCCCTCGTCAGGCTGTAGTAGAGGAAAGAAATACTACTCAATCTAAGGAATCCGTGCTGGCAGATAAGATTGAGAGGGTGGAGAAGGTTCTAAGGAAGGCGAAAGGGGTTGAAGAATGCATGCTAGATGTGGGGGGACTATGTTTCTTCTAAGATGCCAAGCTGCTAAAAAAGTTCAAGATGTTGGATATGGAGAAGTTTGACGAGACTGGAGACCCCGGATACATTTGAAAATGTATGTTGGTACCCTTGCTCCCATGGGTATTGATGACTAGTTGAAGGCTCAGTTGTTCCACCGATCACACTTTGGGGTCGCTCATAAATGGTTTCTCTCCCTGAATGTTGCAAAGACCAGGACGTGGGAAGACATTGCCACCACCTGCGTTAGTCAATACATTTACAACGTCTAATTAAATGTAACCACTTGGGAGCTGGAGACCACTCGTTAAGAAAGCAGAGAGTCATTTATGGACTTTCTGACCAGGTGGAGAAATGAGGCTAAAATGACAAACTGACCAACAGAAAAGGAACATGTGAGGATTGTAGTTAAGAATCATTAGTCCCTATTAAAGCGTTACCTGATCACACAGCTGCTCTCCATATCCGAGCAACTGTTTAACGTCGGCGTTTAGATAGAAGATGCAATCCAGTCTAGTGATATCGATGAGGCCGAGCTAAGCCAAAAGTTGAGAAGACCTTACCCATCCAACTACCAAAACCATTCCACCTCTTTCATTAACCCCACATCTCATTCTAACGAGGTGAATTTTCTAAAACCCTAATCAGATTGACCGAATTCTTCACCTTCATCACCTCCTGCCAGAAACAGCCAGTCGTTGCAGCAAAAAATGCCAAGGAGAGTTTTCACTCCCTTGAATATTTCTCTGACCATAGTCCTAAATCGACTTGTTAAGGAGGGGTTGATAAAGCTTCTTGATCCATTGCCGCCTCCTAACCTTTTACTGTCACACTATGATTCCTCCCAATATTGCTCATACCATCAGAGCCACAGACTCCCAACCGACAATTGTTTGAGACTCCGCCATGAAATTCACGATCTCATTGACAATAAGGTTATTCCACCTCAATCTTCTGTTCCAAAATCGAATGTCACAACTAGTTTTTTGATTCTTATAATTTGTATGATTCAAGTCTCGAGTCAGAGTCTGAGTTTTGTAAGTGTTTGCTTTGTTATGATCAGTTGGATGTCAAGTCCGAGGGCATGCCTGTCTATGCACCCTCTTCTTTTTTTTTCAATTTTGTAATTCCTACTCTCTTTGATATTAATGAAATGAACGAGATTTCTGGTTACTTTACTTTGCTTGATTTATTTTGTATGCTTTTTGATAATTTTGAATTTGAAGGGGATGTCCCCAAAAAATTAAAAGTTTTAATAAAAAGAAAAGAAGAAATGCGTGCCCAACCAATAATTGAAGAAACTTTGTTAATAAATCTGGATAATGAAATTAACCCTTAAATTGTCCAAATTGGTTCTTCTTTATTTTCAGTTGAACGTGAACAATTAATAACTTTATTAAAAGAATTCAAAGACGTTTTTGTATGGTCATACGAGGATATAATCGGTATTGATCCCAAAATCGTCCAACACCATATCTCTTTGTACCCCGATACCAAACCGGTTAAACAAAAATTGTGAAGGATATGGCCAGAATGGGCACTGAAGATCAAGAAAGAAGTCACCAAACGAATTAACATCGGGTTCCTTATGGTAACCGAGTATCCAAAATAGGTGGCTAACATTGTGCCAATTTTGAAGAAGGATGGATGGATCAGAGTCTATGCAGACTTTCGGGATCTCAATAAGGCCAGTTCTAAGGACGAGATCCCGTTACACACATTATTGTTTTTGTGGACAGTACAGCGTGGCACGCTCTGTTGTTATTCAAGAAAGGCATCTCTGGATACAATCAGATTCTAATAGACCTTGAAGACAGAGAAAAGATGACATTCACTACACCGTGGGGCACCTATTGCTATCGTGTGATGTCATTCGATTTAAAGAATGCAGGGACAACTTATCAAAGGGCTGCCACTACCTTGTTGCATGATATGATACATAAGAAAGTCGAGGTGTGTGTGGGCGACATGATTGTTACGTCCAAAGATCGAAACGGCTATATCGTAGCACTATAGAAGTTCTTCGAAAGGATCAAAAAGTATAAGATGTGGCTCAACCCACAGAAAAATGGAAGAGGAATCAGATGGATGTGCCTCTCTTATTTGATCAAAGAAAATTACAAACTATGTTCTACATACATGGGTATCAAAGGAGGATAGCCAGAGCGTTCAATAAAAAAAGTCAAGACTCGTGATATAAGAGAAGGTGACTTGGTTCTTAAGGAAATTAGGGCTCCAGCTTTTGATCCAAGTGGCAAGTTCAAGCCAAACTGGGTCAGGCCGTATCTAATTAAAACCATTATGACTGGTGGCGCAGTAATCATCATGAACCTAGATGGCAACACGTTCTCCACTCCAATTAACTTGGACAAGCTCAAAAAGTACTACCCTTGAGAGAAAAATAAATAAAAAGAAAAAGCTCGCTAGGTTAAAAACTAAAAAGGCAGTCCAAGCAAAAGTTAGAACAACCCGCGAGGCCAAAACTCGATAGGGCGACCTTGGCAAAAGTTAGGGCATCATAGAAGGAGAGTGTTAATACTCGAGAGTGAATCGAGCTCGAACTACGTTATGGTCTGATTTTCACTTTTTTGGATACGTAGGAAGCTTCTTTCAAGAAGTTCGGCCACATTTTTTGTTTTAGCCATCTTTGAATTCGAGTATTGATCAATGCAAATTTATCTATTAATAAAGTCGTTTAATTGCAAGAATCGAAAAACTTTAAATAATTGAAAATCTTTTTTAGATAAACGTGAAATTTTCATTATTTCAGCTGCGATTAGAAGATTTTGGAAATATAGGGCGGGCACGTGTGGCGTTGGGATTTAGGAGTTTGGAAAATGGTCAAAAATAAGAAAATTTAAAAATGTTTAGAAAAATCTGTTAACACCTTGAAAGTCAAAATTTGAAAACCCATTTTTGTTGAAAATAGAGTCGCCACTTAGTTTTTGAGAAAAAATAAGAAAAATAAAAATGGCTACTGATCTTGAAAACGTTAACCAGAAAAAGAGGATTCGAGGGCTAAGGTACGAATCGAAAAATGTGTTAGACACCCCGTTCGCCCAACCGTAAGGTTGGCCTCTACTAATTATCATTAGTTCTTTATTATGATTTCTCAAATGCATGCGAATAAAGAAAATGGGAATAAAAAGAGAACATCCAAAATCAAGTATGAAAAATACGTAACATATGTATATAGAACGCCGAATAAAATAAGTATTAAAAGAAAAATTCTAAGTCCTACGACATGTAATTTCTAATTAAAGGATACATGGAACACTCCCGTATGCAATATAATTAAAATGAGCTATGCTAGCATGATTCAAATGAAAGAATAAGAATATGCAAAAAGTTGTTAAAATTATCTAAACATGATTTGTTACAAAAGATAAACTAAACGATTTTGGATACAAAATGTTTAAAAGAGAGTAAGCAAAATATGCATGTTATCAATATAAACTAAATTGGCACTAACATGAAAAATGAGATGCTAAATGTAAAATAAAAGATGTATAAAGAGAAGATTCTATATTAAAAGAAAACTTATTTAACAAAGAGACTTAAAATAAGAGTTTTATAACAAAAGAGGGTTTAAAGATTTAAAGAAAAAGAAAACTTTACAAAAGAAAATTTGTGCTAAGAATAAAGTGGTTAAGAAATGTTATTAACAAAAGAAAATTTAACTATTTACATTTTTAAAGAGACAAAAATAAAAGGAAACAAAGGACAAGAAAATAAAAGGGAGAAAAATTACAATTAAAGAATGAGAATTAGCTTAAAAGACTTTTATAATTTTTTGTTTGGGGGCTTAACAAAATAAAAGAAAAAGAAAAACAAAATAAAGACTATGGAAAGAGAAAGAAAAAAAAAAGAAAATGAAGTTTTATAATAAATACCAATATTTAAAGAAGAGAAATGCCAAATGGAATTTTATAAGGAAATTAACGATAAAAGAAAATAAAGTGCTACGTTACAAGGAGAACAAAGCTAACATTAAAAAAAGAAAAATGAAAAGAAATAGAAAATAAAAGCTAAAAAAGAAATATTAAGTTGAAAAGAAAATAAAATTAAGTATTAAATTAATGTTACAAGAAAAGAAAAATAAATGAAATAAAGTGCTAGTAAAAAGAAATTAAATTAACTAAAAAGAAAAAAAAATAAATGCAAGAATATTAAAAAAAGCTACATTGAACTAACTATTACAAGAAGATAAATGCTAGAAATATAGAAAGAATAGAAAAGAAAAAGAAATTGAACTAACACTAGAAGGAAATAAAAAGAAAACAAAGAAAATAAAGAATAAATAACTAAGCAGTTATTAGAAAATGTGAACATAGTATTAACAACTATATTTACATAAATGTTAGTGCATTGATAATAACAATTAACAACATTGTAAGTTGTAATTACTAAAATATATTAGCACTTGTTTAGTGAATTAATTAAAAAATATATATATAATGTGCTTAGTGTGAAAGTGCAAACTAAGAAATTAATTAAAGTAACTAAATTACATGAAGCGAATTAAATAATAAACAAGATTAATTATGTAAACAAAAGAAATACACAAATTGAAATTGAAAAGTAACCCGACCACTCCAAGAGAGAGAGAATGGAGTTAGAAAGATCAGAAATCCAAACGAGGTACCTAGATTGTCGGGGAATTCTCAAGTCGGGAATGTGCTTCAATGGGTCAATCCTTAGGTGGTGATCCAAGAAAGGCTTCAATGTCAGAGGTTCGGGTCTTGGTATTTCGGCAGGGCTTCGGCGTCGGGACTCGAAATTGCTTGGCAACTCGGCAGAGCTTATCTCACTAAACCTCTCACTTATTTTTTGTCCTGAAAAACATACCAGGAGTACGGTATTTATAGAGTTCTTCAACCAATGAGATGCTGCCACGTTCTAAGACATGTCAGGCCATTTGAAGTTGGCGGTCGCCACAATGCAAGTTGGCCGTCGCCATGTTTTTGAAAGGTTTCACAAGGTTCTATTGGCGGTCGCCACAGTGCAAGTTGGCGGTCGCCGGTTTGGGGGTGGCGGTCGCCACTTTTGGTTAGGATTTTCAAGAGGTTCTATTGGCGGTCGCTACAATGAACATGGCGGTCGCCTTACTTGGACAGCAAGTTTCGATGTTTCGACAAAATTTCTTTGGTTTGAAGGTTCTGGGTTCAAAAACCGCGCTTGGATTACTTCTCGAGGATCGAACTAAAGCACCATTCCACCTGTTTTCATCATCAGATTCACCTAAGATTGGGCGGGGTCAAATTAGGGTGTCTACAATTGCCCCTCTTTGATATAACTTGCATAGCAACGTGTGATACAAGTTATATCAAAGATCAAGAGACAACAGCTATTTGACCGAGCCGTCAATCTTAGGCTACACAAGCATACATATAATGTTGGTCGTACTCGAATTTTCATTGAGCTGCCTATGTATCCCTTTGCTTGGGATCAGACCAAAACGTAGTTCACGGGGCAATATAAGGAATATGATGCAAACATTGATATAAATAATTCCTAAAGATCGAGTTAAGTTCTAAAGTGAGCACAAATAAGTAAGTCAAAGATCGAGTTAAGATCTAAGAACTCGGTTGGGGATAAAATAATTAAAAGGATCGGGTTAAGATTCAAGAAATTAACTTAACAAGAAAAAACAATTGATCGGTTGAGTTAAAACCTCACAATTTCGGGATGAGAGCAGGATAAAAATAATTAAAAGCCAAGTTACGGCTTAAAATTAAATTTATCACGAATTAATAGGCCAAGTAAAGATCTAAAAATTCGGAATGAGGTACGGGATAAAAATAATTAGAAGTCAAGTTATGGCTTAAAATTAAATTTATTACGAATTAATAGGTCGAGTTAAGACCTAAAAATTCAGAACGAGGTGCGAAATAAAAATAATTAAAAATCAAGTTACGGCTTAAAATTAAATTTACCAGGAAGAAAATCACGAATTAATAAATCTAGTTAAGACTTAAAAATTTGGGACGAGGTGCCAGATAATTAAAAGCCAAGTTACGACTTTTAACTAGATTTATCGAAAGGAGAAAATACCTCAAAAAAAAGGAGGGTTTAAAATACACAAAATTATTTTTAGAATTATTTCTAAACACACAAGATTTTCTCAAAATATTTTTTAAAAAAGAAAAACACACACACCAAATAAGAAACCGTGTTTTCTAAAAGAATATTTTGTAAAATAACACTCCAAATAAAGAGAAAATAAGGTAAGAAATAATAAACATATAATAAAAGCCCTAAAACAGCCTTCAAAACCCTAAAATCTGGTGATGGACAAACTGGCACAGGGCCGCCAACTTTGGAGTTGGCAGTCGCTATGACAGAATTGACGTGACGGTTGACGTGTTGGTGTCCGCCTAGCTAAAACCCTTCTGACATGGCGACCGCCGGATATATACCCTTCCAACGTGGCGGTCGCCATCTGTTGCTTCAAACACTTGACGGTCGCTCACATTGGAGTTGATGACTGCCAACTCCAGGTGCGCATCCGGCCCTTTAAGGCGCGCGAGGTGGCTCATTTGTTCACTCTACTATCTCGCTCTAGCGCTTCTGCTCTAAAAAAATCTCACATCTTTCCCTCTCGCTTCCTAGTTTTTGTGCTCTTTCTCTCTCACACGATGTTTACACTGTTGTTTGTGATCCCATTTTTGTTCATAGCGGGACATGGCAAGGTAGACGACTACTTAGGGGAACGACAGGGCCCTTCTGCTACTGAGAGTTCTTCTATGGGGGCACTCAGGGGCATGCCCACCAGTCTTCCTGCTAGCGGGGTCTCCACCACGTAGCCCACTGCTGCGATGGATGCTCTCGTACTTGAGGCAGAGCGTGCTTTCCACCGGACTGAGGTGGAGGTACGAGCAGCTGCCGAGGCACAAGCAGCAGCAGATGCTGCTGCCGAGGCCGCGATGGCTGACTTTTTGGACTTCGATGCCGAGGAGGGTCATCAAGCGCCCTTCGACTCGCATACTTATGCTCCACTACCTCATCGCGTAGTTTCACGCGAGATGAGACGCTACGAGCCTCCCACTGACGCGGTTGCTGCTGTCGTTCTTCTGCGGGAGCCTGACCACCATATTTTCCACCAGCGACCTTCGGTATGTACCCTATCCTTACTGTTTTAAATACCATAGTATGATATATCAAACGTAGACGCATGCCTTGGATCCCCTAGATGATGATTTAATATGATGATGAATAATGAATGATGATTTATTTTGATGTGTTGATGAATGATTGAGATTTGAACTTAGCTTAGGTACTTATGCAATGGCGATTAAAACAGTAGGGACACTTAGGATTTGAACAATCAATGAAAAGAAAGGGCGATTATTTTAATGAAAATCACAAAATAAAAGGCTTGAATTTTTTTTTATTTTAAGAAAAAACACAAAACTAGGGAGGTATTTTTGTTTTGTTTTTAGGGCATAAAACTAAATGAATAATTTTTATAGAAAATCTTAGGCGATTTTGTCAAAAATCCTAAAGTCTAGGGCAGATGTTCAAAAATCACAAACTCTAGAAATCTAAGGGGTATTTTTTTGAAAATCAAGAAAATTAGAAAACTTTTTGAAAAATCTTAGAAAATTTTGGAAAAATTCCAGGAAATTAGAAACAACTTAGAAGATTTAGGAAAATTTTGGAAAATCTTAGAAAATCCAAAAAAATTACGGAAGATTTTGGAACAATCCTAGAAAACATTTTAGAAAATTCTAGAAAATTAACGAAAATTTTGAAAAATCCTAGGAAAATTTAGAAATTTTTTTCAAAAATATATGGATTTTTTTTTTAAAAAAATTTCTTAGAAAATTTAAAAAAATTATTCAAAAGTTTTAGAGAATTGGGGCAAATTTTAGAAAATTAGGAAAAGAAGGACAAAACAAAAATATCAGAGGGGAGAGAGTTTTTTTTTTTTACAATGATGAACACAAAAAAATAGAGGTTTGCATGATGCACCAAATGATCGTCACTTATACACGAATCTAGGGTCAGGGTGTCTAGTTTACTAAACTAGGACTTAAAAGAACCGAAGGATCGCCATTTACACACGAACCTAGGGTTAGGGTGCATAGTTTTCTAGGGCTTAGAAGAACCGAAGGGTCGTCACTTACACACAAATCTAGGGTTAGGGTGCCTAGTTTTTTAAGGCTTGAAAGAACCGAAGGGTCGTCAATTACACACGAGCCTAGGGTTTGGGCGCCTAGATTTCTAGGGTTTAAAAGAACCAAAGGGTCGTCACTTACACACGAACCTAACGTTAGGGTGCCCAGTTTTCTAGGACTTGAAAGAACTGAATGGTCGTCACTTACACACGAACCTAGGGTTAGGGTGTCCAGTTTCACACGAACCAAGGATTTGGGTGCCTAGTTTTCTAGGGCTTGAAAGAATCGAATGGTCGCCACTTACACACGAATCTAGGGATAGGGTGCCTAATGTTCTAGGGCTTGAAAGAAAAGAAGGGTCGTCACTTTCACACGAACCTAGGGTTTTGCTTTTAGATATTTTTTTGTACTTTGCTTGCTCGATTTGTTCTTTATATATTCTCTGCCCATTTTCTTCTTTTCAGGTTGGTCATTATGTCCGTGGCTTCGGAGGTTCTACCTCTAGAGAGGTGTTGGAGTGGTATAATGCCCTCCTTGCTCCTAGCCGGGCTTATATTGATGCCTCCAATTTTGCTCGCTTCATACCTTGTTGGGTAGAATGAGCAACGACCGGGTATGGTTGACTGCTCTGGCCGAGCGGTGGTGGGATACCACCAACACTTTTCATTTTACCACTTTCGGGGCCACCTTGGCACCTCTTGACTTTGCGCTGATCACCGGTATCCGGGTTGGGGGAGCCCCTATTCCGTTCAACCCATCCATAGCCTAGTCGACCGACGCGCTACTGTACTTCCTTAGAGCTTTCCCTGCGCAGATGGATTGCGACCGAGTCTGGTATACCTGGTTTTTCGAGCGGTTCAGACATTTTCAGTGTACTGAGCCTCGCCACTACGAGTGGGTCACCCGAGGCTTCTTTATGTATATGTTTGGTACCTCCTTATTTTTGAACAAGGAGAACACCATCCATTTACACTACCTGGGTGCCTTGGCTCGTCTTGACCGGGTCGCTTCATTCGATTGTGGAGGCGCTGCTCTGGCTACTCTCTACGGCTTCATGCGGACACTGACCCGGTTCCCCCAGGAGCTTAGCATTAGGGGATACTGGAGGGTCTAGGTGGTATGATTTAGTTTATGCATTTTTCCATTTGTTCTTTGTTATCCATTATTTGCTGGTTGACATCTTCCTCTTTGCAGTTATGGGCTTATGAGTTCCTTGGGCTTCATGTGCCGGCGAACTCTTCTGCAGACCCTTCAGTCATTCCTCGAGTGGCCCGGTGGTCCTGAGGCCTGAAGGAGAAGAAGGATGGAGGGGAGGACATTGACCGGTTCTGGGTAACACTGGACTGGTTGACCCCTAAACATGTATCTTTTTTTACTGCTTACTATTCTGTACACTGCTTTCTTCATTATACTACCTACTGCACTGTTCACTGCACTGTTCTTTGCACTGTTTACACTGTTCTTTGCACTGTATACTGTTCATCATACTGCACGGCTTACTGTTCTTTGCATTGTATTGTACTTTGAACTGCTACAGAGGATCGGGTTGGCACAGACCTTATGCGCAGCCGGGATATCGCTTCTAGGCAGATCCTCCTGGAGGGTCCATTTGGACGAGAGTACTATCTAGGAGAGCGAGTGGTTCGCCAGTCGCTCGGCCTAGATTACTTTCGAATCCCAGTGGTTCCTCCGGCATGTATGCGCCGGACCGATCACCTGGGCTGGGTCGACCTACTCCTGGAGCTGGTGGGGACTTCAGCTGCTAAGCTGCTGGTGGTGGAGGAAGATTACACCGCATGGGCCCGACCCCATCTACTGGGTTCATTAGGACTCGGAGCTAGTGCTGGTGCAGCTGATACTGGAGCGGGAGCTGCCGCTACTGCTGCTGTTGAGGGAGCTGGAGTTGGAGCTGCCGACATACCCTGGACCGTGCCGACTATCGTTGCAGAGTATCCTTTTGATATCCCCATTCTGGTTCCTCCGGTTTCAAAGTTCCAGCCAGTATATGCACAGGTTCGTTCTTTTTCCCACTATTTTCCTTTTTTATTTTTCCTCTATTTAGACTACTTAGTTCATTCCTTTTGACTGGCGGATCAGGCTTGACTGGATCATCTCATGCTGGAAGTGAGTGGCATGTGGACTTTGATTCGCCAGCAGGATGCTGCTCTGCGTGTAGCTGAGGTTCCCTTCATCCCTCTACCGGTGAGTGTCTTTTTTTTGGTCTTGGTCTGTTCCATACCATTTTCTTACTTTTTGTCTCTTTTGACAGCCACCTGTGGCTGCTCCTGCTCGGCCCCAGGCTCCCGCTCTGCCTTCTGCTCCTGCTCCGATTCAAGGCCGTGGGTCCCATGCTGCTTCCTCTAGGGCTCATTCTAGAGGATCCGTTTCATCTGCTAGAAGTCGATCCAGGGTCATGTCCTCCTCCTCTGGTAGTGATGACGGTGATGATTTTGACCGGCTCTTTGAGGACGACAGCTCGGAAGAGGCTGGCCTTTCCCGCCGAGTCTGCTTGAGGCATACATGAGAGAGAGAGAGCTCTCCCCCTTTTGGTTACTTCTTACTCAGATACATTTTCTCTATATAGGCCTACGTGCTTTTGTTTGATACATTTATATACATTTATTTGATCCATGGGCCTGCGTGCCCCAATTTGCTATTCATTGGGCCTAGGTGCCCCGGTTACATTTTGATACATTATGTCGCTTTTTATGCATTTTGGTCCTTATTACTTCACATGTTTTTCCGTTGCATGACTTTCCTTTATGTGCTACTCAAACTGTCTTGGGTGCATAACTCAGATGCCATAATTTATACAGATCACACAAACTGTAAACTGATGCACACCTGCCATATTCAGACATGACGGTCGCCATAACACAACATGGCGGTCGCCACGTCCAAGGGGACTGACATGGCGGTTGCCATTTATAACCTGGCGGTCGCGTGGTCAAAGGGTTGATGTCATTGTACTATGCTTTTTAGAGTTAGCGGTCGCCAGTTCCAAGGTGGCGGTTGCCACGTTGAACGCGCCTTTTACCGAAGTTTTGATTTCCCACCCTTTCTAGCCTTATAAATATAGCCCTGGAGGCTCCATTATCTGTTATTCTGACCCAAATGACTAATCTCCTTTTCTTCATGGATTGAGACATTCTCTCACGTCGAACGCTTTAACATTGCCCCATTTGGCCTTAATGCCCTTTTCTTGTAGAGGACTGTGAGGGTTAACAGATCTTTACTGGCAGCTGCTACACAACTTTGGGATCTGCAGTCCCATGTCTTTTGATTCGGCCTTGAGGTGCTATGTCCGACTGTGGAGGAGTTTGCTACTATTTTAGATTTGGTTTCGCAGAGTCCCGTTGTTGTTCCCATTTTTTCTTTTTTGGCTCGACAACAGGTGATGCAACTCTGTGGTCTGTCTAAAATGGAAGCTCCTCTTTTGACATCGGGTGAGGGCCTAGACATCCTATGGATCATTGACAGATTTCGTCCTATCGGTGACCTTAATGACCTCGGCTTTCAGCTGCGGCGACGTTATGCTCTTTGCTTCTATCTTCATGCCCAGTATCTTTTTGTCCCTTCTGATGGTCGGGTTAGCTATGCATTAGTTGACATTGCTGGCCAGATGTGGATGGAGAAGGACTTTGTACCACTTGTCTTAGCTGAGACACTACTCGGTCTATCTGCCGTTCATCGTGGCGAGACCACTACTTTTCCTGGCAGCCCTTTACTCCTTCAGGTAAGATCAAACCTTTTTCAGACTTTTGTCATATTGTAAGGCTTTTCCTTCACTGTTCTAACTCTTGTTACAGATCTGGCAAATGGAGAAGGTAAACCTTGTACAGAAACCACCTACTGATAGACAGTGCTGCAGATTTCCTTTACCGCCCCTGTTACCAGATATGCAGTACTGAGCCAGCCTGGTGACAATACCTCCCATCCTTGACTGGCCCAGATATCACCTGGCAGTGCCCCTGGTGGTGGATCCTTGCCATGACTCTGACTACCATGGATCATCCTGGTGTTCTGTTGATTGGTCTGCGTCTGTGAGACCTTGACCCATTTTTTTTGGCGTTTTTCGACGCGTGTTTTCTGTTTTTGATTTTGCATGTTTAAATTCTTTTAGATGCATGATCGGGGTTAGATATGCATGTGTAGCAGGTTCTCGGGGCCGTGGGATGTTATAGTGTGAATTTTGAGAAATTTCAAAAAAAGATATTTTAGAGGTCTATAAATATCTAGAGTTAGATATTTTCAAAAGATATTTTCAAAACTTCTTCAGTAATTTTTCTTTTTCTCTCTGTCTTCTCTCTAACTTCTCGGGGGCCTGGGACTTAATTTTAACGATTCAACATTGGATCCTTGCTATTGGCATGGTGGGTTACGCGTTTATTCGGAAGGATTTTTACTTCGGTGAAGCTCGATTTTGTACGTGGTTCGAGACATCGAGTTTTTAACTCACTGGGGTAAGATCCTAGACTCTAATGTCTTATAAGGGTGCTACGTGTAATGGTGCGTGTTTTTAACGGTTAGATTACTATAGATCTGATTTTGTTTAAAGTGGGGTTTTTGGTTTAAAACCTATTTTTAGTCGATTTCGGTGGATGCAATCGGGTGTCGGGTGTTTCTTTCGTGGTTTTGAGGTAAGGCTTGGGCGTGTGGATGTCCAAGGGTGTTGGATGGGCATTTGGAGGCGTTGATTCGAGGTTTGGAGGTTGAAACCCATAGCTCAGAACCAGTTTTTGCTTGAGTTCAGTCAACTCGACCGTTGGTTCGGTTGATTAGAGCCTGGGTTCTTGGATTCAGTCGACTGGACCGTGAGGTGCAGTCGACTGGACAATATGTTTTGGGAATTTTTGGCATTTCCAGTGTGTTATTCAGTCGACTGGGGGTTGGGGTCCAGTTGACTGAACCTGGGCAGTTTTGTGTTGGTGATTTGGTGGTTGGTTCTTGGTTTTCGATTGGGTTTCAATGGTATTTGAATGATTAGGTATGGGATTAATCAATTGAAATACTGTTGGACTCTTTTCGGGGTTTGGTTGGTCAGGTTGTGGCTTTGGGAGTCGTGCCGTGGCTTCGAGCGTTCGTTTAGACGTCATCCTCGTGGGTTTGTGTTGCTGCAGCTTTCCTTTACCGCCCCTGTTATTAGATATGCAGTACTGAGCCAGCCTGGTGACAGTAACTCTCATCCTTGACTAGCCTAGATATCACCTGGCAGTGCCCCTGGTGGTGAATCCTTGCCATGACTCTGACCACTACGGACCATCCTGGTGTTCTGCTGATCGGTCTGCGTCTGTGAGACCTTGACTCATTTTCTTTTTTTTTTTTGACATTTTTCGACGCGTGTTTTCCGTTTTCAATTTTGCATGTTTAAATGTTTTTAGATGCATGATCGGGGTCAGATTTGCATGTGGGGCAGGTTCTCGGGGCCGTGGGATGTTACAATGGGAATTTTGAAAATTTTCAAAAAAAGATATTTTGGAGGCCTATAAATATCTAGAGTTATATATTTTCAAAACTTTTTCAGTAAATTTTTTTTTCTCTCTGTCTTCTCTCTAACTTCTCAGGGGCCCGGGGCTCAATTTTTAACGATCCAACATCGGATCCTTGCTATTGGCATGGTGGCCTACGCGTTCATCCGAAAGGATTTTTATTTTAGTGAAGCTCGATTTTGTACGTGGTTCGAGACGTCGAGTTTTTAAATCACCGAGGTAAGATCCTAGACTCTCATGTCTTATAAGGGTGCTACGTGTAATGGTGTGTGTGTTTTTACGGTTAGATTGCTATAGATCTGATTTTGTTCAAAGTGGGGTTTTGGGTTTAAAACCTATTTTTAGTCAATTTCGGTGGATGCAATCGGGTGTTTGGTGTTTCTTTCGTGGTTTTGAGGTAAGGCTTGGGTGTGTGGATGTCCGAGGGTGCTGGATGGGTGTTTGGAGGCGTTGATTCGAGGTTTGGAGATTGAAACCCGTAGCTCGGAACCATTTTTCGCTTGAGTTCAGTCGACTAGATTGTTGGTTCGGTTGATTAGAGCCTGGGTTCTTGGGTTCAGTCGACTGGACCGTGAGGTTCAGTCGACTGGACAGTATGTTTTGGGCATTTTTGGCATTTCCAGTGTGTTGTTCAGTCGACTGGGGGTTGGGGTCTAGTCGACTGAACCTGGGTAGTTTTGTGTTGGTGATTTGGTGGTTGGTTCTTGGTTTTCGATTGGGTTTCAATGGTATTCGATTGAATAGTTATGAGATTAATCAATTGAAATACTATTGGACTCTTTTTGGGGTTCAGTTGTTCGGGTTGTGGCTTTGGGAGTAGTGCCGTGGCTTCGGGTGTTCGTTTAGACAACATCCTCGGGGGTGATGGGCATGATTATGTGCGTGATGGTTGGGTTTGGGGTGTGTTTAGGCCTGTGATTCTTTTAGGAAAAAGGGTGGTGTTTTGTAACGTCGTGGTTTGAGGGGTTTGTGTTGGGCGCATGTGGGCATTGTGGGTTTGTGTCGGCTGTGTGTGGTGCACCGTTAGGTGTGGGGTGTTGATGCACTATTGTGTGCATGGGAGGTTTTGGTGTTGGCTTCCGGGTTAGGTGATGGTTGTCCCGGTATGTGGACGGGTCCTGGTATATGGATGGGTCATTCAGGCGAGTAGACGATGGTGTGTGTGGCATGTGATGTCGTATTGGGTTATGTGGTGTCGTATGTGGGACATCATGGTTATACGTGCTATCATGATTATAGAACTGTAATTAGTTTTATTCATGCATGTTGTAGGACGGGTATGTGGTCCTATGTGGTCATTTAAGATCTTTTATATGTGCATGTGTTGCACTAGTTAAAGCTCTGGCTTTAAAGATGCATATATGGGGCTGCGGTCCCTCGGGGAAAGTTCATAAAGATGCATATGTGGGGCAGATATTGGTCCCTCGGTGAAAGTCTGTGAAGATATTCGTTAGCTCTGGTCAACAAGGCATTAGTTAGGGCTGCAGTTTTACGGTGAAAGTCCGTGAAGATGTGTGTGTTGCATGGGTTGCGTGCGTTGTGTGTGTTGCACGGGTCGCGTGCGTTGTGTGGGTTGCACGGGTTGTGTGCATTGCATAGATGGGGGCTGTGGTCCTTCAGTGAAAGTCCGAGAAGATATATAGATTGCATGAACTGCATTGTGGGACGGATAGACCAATTTTTAAATTATTTTTAAGAGTAATGTGAATCGCGATCTAAAAACTATTTTCAAACTGTTTTCAGGGCTCCTATGAGAGAATCAAATGATGGTTTGTATCCTCGCTTTTTCGTTTGCATGTGAAAATTGTTTTAAAGGCTTAAAAGAGAATCTAAAACTGCACCTCGTTTTCCTATCATATTTAGCTTATATTGCATGTGTTGTCTTGTATCTGCTGAGCCTTGGCTCACGACGTGAGATTTGATTTACTTTAGGTACCGGTCACGCAGGCTGATCTGGGGGTGCCAGAGAGGTAGAAGAGCTGTAGTCTTTTTTTTGTTCTTTCTATTTCATGTACGTTGTACACATGTTTTTCCGGTGTTAGAACCGTGTAATGTAAGCCGTTTGGCAATTATATAAAATGCATATATGCTTTATTTTGAGAGTGTATTCTTGGATTGGTTGTTTGTGGGTGTTTCACGTGACCCAGAGTTTGGGGCGTGACAGATTGATATCAGAGCTCTGAGTTCGACTACCTACGAGCTGTGGGAAGAGTTTTCTTCACCATGTGAGGTTGATTGCGTGTGCTTGACAGCATGTGTTTAGATACTTTGATAACATGTATGTGTTAACTTGTTAAGCATGAGATTGATGTGTATATGTGAGCATGGGGGTTGAACTGTGGGATTGATTAGTCTTGCCTTTGGGCATTTGGATTAACAAACTTAGGAGCCAAGTTAGAAACGCGTTTAGCTGACGTGATTTCTAGCAGGGAATCTGAGTAGATTATCCAGATTGACACGTCATTCTTGTCGATTCTCCTCGGTTTGTGGGGCTTGTTTAGCATGAACCTACGTGCTTATGTGTTAGCATGGTTATGTAGTTTATGCTTATGTGCTGTGTCTTATGTTCTGTCTTTTTCATATAGACGCGATGTCTGCGAGACGAGGGTGAGGCCGTGGTCGAGGCCATGGCCATAGTGTTGGCTAAGGGGATGTTCCTATCCCTGATGCTGGGGATGCAAATGCTCCCCTAGGACCGATGTTTGCGACAGGGTTGTTGCGTGTGCTGATCGAAGCCTCTAAACTCCTATCCAACACCCTCGGACATACACATGCACATGCCTAGCACTAGAACCTTGAAAGAAACATCCGACACCCGATTTCATCCACCAAAATCGATAAAAACCCCAGTTTGAACCCAAAAATCCAACTTAAACATAAAATCAGATCTACAGCAATCTAACCGTTAAAAACACGCACGATTACACGTAGCACCCTTATAAGACATGAGAGTGTAGGATCCTATCTCGATGAGTTAAAAACTCGATGCCTCAAATCAAGTGCAAAATTGAGCTTCGTCGGAATGAAATTCCATCCGGATGAACGCGTAGCCCACCGTGCCAATAGTAAGGATCCATTATTGAATTGTTGAAAATCGAGCCCCAGGTCCCCAAGAAGTTAGAGAGAAGGCAGAGAGAAAACGATAAACTTACTCGAGAAGTTTTAAAAAATATCTTTTGAAAATATCTAACTCTAGATATTTATAGGCTTCCAAAATATCTTTTTTTTGAAATTTTTCGAAATTCGCACCGTAACAGCCCACGGCCCCGGGAACCTGCCCCGCATGCATATCTAACCCCGATCATGTATCTAAAAGCATTTAAAATATGCTATCACATAAACACGTAATGCGCGTCGAAAAACATCGAAAAAGAAAACGGGTCAGGGTCTCACAGGGAACATCAAGCCAAGTTTTAAAGTATTGGTCCAAAACAAAAGAAAAAAGCTACAGAGATCTAATCACTTGTAGCCACGAATTGGCCTTTGACGGCGACTAGAAGAAGCCACTGTAGATTCAATTGCAGGAGTGAAGTCTTCATCTAAATTCTTTGAGTTAGGCTCGATGTTTAGCTTTCGCACTGGCTCCGAAATGCTAACAGAATGTCGACCTTGCGTGCTTTAGCGGGAAAGCATTAGTTCCTCAATCCAAATGCCTGTGGAACGTCAAGGTTGAGCTTGATTACGCCAGGAAGAATATTAGAATAGAAATAAGCAAGACGAAAACGCTAATGCAGGTACCCACCATGTTAGTAATTGCAGAACTTCGACAAGAAGTAACACGGCTAAACTCCTTACGAAATTAACTTTTATATTAGAATAGAAATAAGCAAGACGAAAACGCTAATGCAGGTACCCACCATGTTAGTAATTGCAGAACTTCGACAAGAACTAACACGGCTAAACTCCTTACGAAATTAACTTTTATAATATGAAGTGAATGAATGAGTTGTTTTGCAAAAGACTAGAGATCCTTCCCAAGAGCAAAAATGTCACAAATCAAGAGTTGAAGCAAGGCAAGCAAAATCGAAGATTACCTCGATCATGTTCGGTAGTATTCTGAAGTCATTCATGGGAACAAGAGGGTGGTATATTTCAACAACCATGTTTCTGTAATCATCCAAGAGATCAATAGACTAGGGTACAATCGAAAGTCTCAGGGAACCATGAGAAGTGGACTAATGGGTAGGAAGAACTACGCCGATGAAAAGGCGACAGTAGTGACCCATGCCTCGGGTGGCCCGAAGTCAGAAGGAGGAATCAGTCAGTCCCGTAGAAATTGATCATATGCTTCTCGAGATAAGAAGCAATTGACATCATAACCTTCCACAGTTGACTAAAGAGTAGCATCACTCAACCAAAATGCAACACTCTATCCCAAGTACCATTCCCAGTAAAATGGTTCATCTAATAATATTTGCGTAGCAAAGGCCTCTCTTGAAGCAACCATCGACTAAGAAATGTAGTGGACGTGCCAAGAAAGCTAATTAACCTACATAACCGATCTCTTAATGAGCAGGTAAGAAAAAATGAATAGAAAGAACTCAAAGTCAGAGGAAATAAAAATTGGCTCACTTGGGTTTTGATAAAAGATTCAAGGTACCTCGGGAAATAGTAAGGTTGTGGCCAGACAATCGATTTCAATGACACCATAACGATTCAAGTGAATCAATGACCCAATAACTTAAATAAGAACCCAACAATGTGGCCCAAAATACTTAAGTTCAAGTTATTAGTAGTAGCTCACTTTTACAATATACTAGACTTAATTCCATCTTCAACTAATTTGAGATGATATATCACAATATCCCACACTTAAGTACGTGATGCCTTTGTCATATGGCCCAAGTTCATCCCTGTCTGGGATGTGGATAGCAGCTTATTGGTGGACATAGAATAGCCCATAAACGTGCATAAGAAATACAATCTCGAGGCCTCTATCCCTTTCTAGAGCCTCTACTCCTCTCTATCCACACCACCACGAAGCCCTACATGAAAACTAGGGTTGGCTCTGATATCATTTATAACAACTCAAGTGGATCACTGGCCCAATAACTTGAATAAAGAACATAACAACGATGTCAAACAATTTAAGCTCAAGTTATTAGTAGTAACCCACAAGTTTCATTATATTCCAGAATTAATTTTTATCTCCAACCAATGTTGAAAGGGGTATCACAGAACTCGAGGAAAGATCTTAGGGTTTTCATGAGTATTACCAGGTGTTGTGATCTTCAAATACTCATAGCTCCATATTCTTAGAAAAAAGAAGAGAAGGCAACACAACAATTAGATTGAGAAAAAGCAAGATCATGGGAATAAATAAAGAAGAACTTGCTTCTCAAACCTTCAAAAACCCATTGTCCCTTAGGATATTCTTTTAGGAAAGGGCATCCATGTGGCCGCGGATTGTGTTAAGCCTTGCCCGGCCCCAATCAAAGTTTTGAATCTTTTCTATGTCTCGCGAACTAAGAAGGAAGTGTAGATGCACGGTCCTATCTAGGTTGGCAAAAAAAGTAGTACCAAGAAGGTACAACAAGAATCCCCAAGTCTAATATAAGACATCATTTGCATTTTGGCATGGTTGAGTAAAGAAGTAGTTATACATCAGAGTGTATAGAATTTCCCCTAGCTCAGAAAAAGGCGAGCCTCACATGAGAAAGATTGAAAGGTTTCTTCCTTGTGATGAATCTATGGGTCCAAAGGCAACAGCTTGTCGCCTACTCATAAACCCTTGATCATGGAAAAGTCCAAAGGGCCCATGGTCATTCCTTAATAAGGTAGATGAAAAGTGCTAATGGATCCCACCACTTCTCTACGAGAAAATCCAAGAGCATCTTTTCCTTGTGAACACAGGCTAAAGTCTCCACAAAGGACCCAAAATCGGCATTGATAACATTGGTTCGAATGGCCAGCGGCAAGCTTCGATACCACCACAAAGTTTTAGTCAAACTCCTATATCCTTTTATTATGTAACAAACAAAGCAAACCTCAAACCAATCCTAGGGGCACTTAGGCATTTCATCAAACACATGGCGTGCATACCTTATTTTTCAAATGAAATCCTAAGGGCACCTAGACTTTTTATCAAA
>JAUMHN010420374.1:0-13340 GCA_032360265.1 Heliamphora ciliata
ACATGAAGTGGAGCAGGTTCTTCTTCTTGTGATCCCATCTTAAACGGTGGATTCTTGTATAATAAATTGGCCCTTCTAGGACTTGCAATGGTTCTCTGAGACTCTATCCACCATCTCTAAGACCACCTTGATTCCCTTAACTTTTTTTTTGTTTTACCACACCCGAATATGGATCCGACGGTTGGGGTTCCTCCTGAAGCTACGATTTCTCCTTCTTCTGAACCTAGGGTTTCTTCTCCAAGTGTGGAATGTTTTAAAGATAAGGATCTAATGGAGGGATTCATGCCATCTTCGCCTACGAGCCAATGAACTCCGTCTAAGCTCAGTGAGATCTTCAAGGAAGCAATTCACGCTCACGATGTTCTCTCTTGTCTTGATGATATGGTGGACAAGGAAGAACTGCGCATTCGGAGGGGGTTGGAGCCTTTCAATACGGATATGCTTGACGCCATTCGCGCTCGGCTTAGATATTTAAAGGGCTTGAGTCCTCCCAAACAACCTTCGGCCGTCCGAACCACTACGACTGAAATGGAAGATACGATTCCTTCTGATGAAGAAGAGGAAATTGATCAAAATGCATTAATGCTAAAGATGGCGCAACGGGACAAGGCTTTGGCTAAAAACCAAATTGATCTGATTAAAGAGGTAATTGCTAACAAAGCAGGAAGTATTGATCACATCTCGGAGGAGAAGAAGACCCATGGTGATTCTCCAAGGGAAATGGTAATTAGGACAAGTAAGGTAAGTCGGTTTCCCTTAGTTGAATTTTCTGATGATACAGGTACTTCTTTGCACGAACCACCCTTTGTTAGGAAGCCCGTAGGAAGGGGTGGTGGGCACCCCCCTTTTCGTAACAAAGGGGGACCGAGATTCAGAGTGAGGCGATCCTTTGGCTCGAGCCTCCCTAATCAGACGGAATCTAGATCGTGGGCAGAGGTGGTGAAGACAGTTCCCGCACAAGATGGTGAAGTCTATCAGGGGTTGTTCAAGCAGCGGATAAGGTATTTGATAAAAGTCCCCAACCACGGCTTTTGGCATCCCTCACCTCTCGGTCCTCCGAGGCTTCTCTGGATTTCGTGGAGGGTCTGGATTCTGAGGTGGTTGAGATTGAACGTACTCTTATGGATGAGAAATCATGGGAAGATTGCCTTGTGGGCGATTTCCTTGACACCTCTCTTGCTTTTGGTTTAGTCCAGGCTATTGCTAGAACTCTATGGGATCAAGAAGGATTAACTGAGGTCTTGGTTAATAATGACAGGGGATTCTTCCTCTTTCGATTTAATTCAGTTGAGGCCATGAACCGCATTCTTGACAGGGGGCCTTAGCATTTTTCGGGTAAGCTCCTCATTCTACAACGCTGGAAAAAAAGATTTCAATTTGCTAAGGAAACCTTATCTAAAATCCCAGTATGGATTAAACTCCATGACTTACCTCGTTAAGCTGCCTCTAGATCTCTCCCATGGTAAAGGTGGGGTGTATCTAAGGCACTAGAGGCTCGCAGAGTTTCTTTGATCAATGAACTTCGGGATTGTCCATCTGTTCTAAGGTCTCATGGTGTTCATTCATGGCGACTAGGTTTTGCTGGGTTACGATGGTTGGGGTTTCGTCAAGTGACCAGATGACTTCATTGATGCTCTCTCAATCTTTGAAGCTCTCTCTTACCTGCGAGGCATGGTATTACAACGTTGTATGGCTTTGGATCTTAGATGGCCTTGGCGATTTGGATCGGTATTTTGCTTTTATGGTGCTTCAATCATCCTTGCCGCTATTGAAGGATGGGTTTGTTTCGGCACCCTATTGTCTTTGGTTGATTTGAAGCACCAGGGTTTTCTCTGGTTTGGTTTGGGGTTTATCTGCAATGACTTGGGCCTGGCTCAACTAAATATGTATCTATGTTGGTCTATAGATATAAACTAGCGTACCACCGGTTTCCACCCCGTCCTGGGGTAAATCGTTCGAGATAGGTTCTGGAGCTTTAGTGAAAAACCATGGGTAGGATGCTCGGTAAAGCTTCGCTCTTGCCGTTTCTATGCCTTCGCTTGGTTCCATGTTAAATCTCAAGGAACTAGATTAGAGCAGAAGCTGGAAGAAGATGAAGTGAATCCCACGCTCCTAGTTGCATGTGGGCCAGCGTGGTGCAGCAACAACCTGCTGAGACGCAGGCAGACTGGCGACCTGTGTTGCGTTCAGCAGTGTGATGGTTGTATGATAGCCGTTGGATTATTTTCGTGGGACCCGCAGACATTGAATGTTAGTCTTCAGTGATGTGAAGACCACTTGATAGGAGATAATATGGTGGGCTTTAGTGGAATATGACGTCATCTGGTTTATGGATTAATGAAGCTTGGCAGTATGCTAACCATTGGTGTAGCGTGTTGTTTGCGTAATCTGTTGGGGGTAGCATGGGCATCTTTTGTGGGGCTTTCGTTTTTTTGTTCAAGCATATCTGTAGTCCACTTTTTTTTTAAAATTTAAATTTAATTATTTTTTTAAAAAAAATTTAAATTTAATTTTTTAAAGTTAAAATTATTTTGGGCTTCGGTGGTAGTGGGATGTGGGGCCAGCACAATTAGTTTTTTTAGTTAAGCTAACTGTTTATTTGGATCAAGATTGTGTTTGGAAGGGTATTTTGCAGTGTGCTTGGACCTTGGCTTGAGAAGAGTACCTGTCGTTTGGCTACATGTTAGCCGTTGTATTTATTTTTCCATTAGTTGGACAGCATTTGGGTTTTGTTCTACGATCTTCAACGGGCTTTGTTATTCGCTTTTTATATTGTTTGGGAGGTGATTGTTTCCTCACTCGCTAGGGTGCAAAGATGGGCTCGACGGTTTTTCGAACTTTGGTTCTCTTGTGTTAAGAACCAGCTTTCTTTGTTTCCCGAGCTTGTGGTGTGCTGGTGCCTTCTTAGCAATATTGAGTATTGTTGACAGAGCGTGTTTAAGGAGTTTCAAACCAGGTTTGACGTGTTTTTTGGTTTTGGATGATCAGTTCTACTTGTTGGATCTCTTATTCTCTCTTGTTCTTATCTGAATTGTGACCCCTTTTACCCTTTGCGGGAGCCACTCTTCAGCAAGGATTAGGAGTTTCTTAGTTTTCTGACTTGTTTTATTGGGTTTATCCTTTTTTCATATGCTGATACTTTCCTAGCCATGCAGATTGTGTATGGTTTTTTTTTTTTTAGAAAGTTTCCCCCGCTGTCATTCGGGGGTTGGTTGTCTTGCTTTTCTTAGGATGTGCAAGTATGTTGTATATGTGGTATTTCTTATCCATGCGGGTTGTGCATGGAATATGGTCTTTTTGTTAGATCCCCCCGTCGTTTCGGCAGGGGGTTGGGTGTTCTTTGTTGTAGGAGCTTTCTTCTTACTGGTTACTCATCTAATTACCTGGGGTATGCCCCTTGGAAACTTGTAATTTTTTTCTTTTTTATGTTACAATTAATTACCCAAAAAAGATTACCTTTGGAATTTTGGAATTATCCTTGTTTAAGTAGGATCACCAGTGCTATAGGGATTCCTCTATATCTAGATCGAGCTACAGATTTCAAGCAGCGTATCTCATATGCTCGGGTTTGTGTGGAGATTGATGCGGGGAAACCTCTTAAACATTCTGTTCAAATTAAGTGTGAAGGAGATACCATTGTCGTAGGGGTGGAATACCAAGGATTGCCTGCTATGTGTTCCATGTGTAAGGTTTTTGGACATAATAATAAGAAGCGTAAACTCGCTAAATCGATCGATCAACCTGCAATGCCGACGGATGATTCTAATTGGACTCAGGTTGGTAAAGGTAAGAATATTATAGGCGGCGTTCAGGTTATGGAAGTGAGCCCGCAGCCACCATCATCTTTGAATCTCCCCATTTGTGGGGTGATTCAACAGCCGGATACTTGCGTGGCTGAAGTTGTGGATAATGTACGACCTGTTGTTGTGGCTGTCTCTGTTCAATCTGAAGCCGTTCAACAGATTTTGCCTAGGATTCCGGGACCTGACCCAGGTGATGTTGGTACTTGCTTGGTGGGTCGGTCACCTCTTACTCGAAGCCAATCGGGTAAGAATTTGGAGCTAGTTATTATTGAGGGGCATGGCACCGAGCAAGATCCCTTTACTCCGCTGGAGGATAGTGAACCAGAGCCCGCATCCTCTACTCCTAAGACCCAGTCTGGGCGGAAAGTGATAGGCAGCAAGAAAAAGAAGAAGAGGTCTCTCTGTTAACCTTTTTTTATATGTCTAAAATAATCTCTTAGAATATCCGGTGATGGGAATCAAGGTGGTCTTAGAGATGGCGGACAGAGTCTTAGAGATCCATTGCAAGTCCTAGAAGGGCCAATCACAAGATCAAGAGCAAAGAAGATCAAGGACGCAATGCAAGGATTGGTGCAATCTGTCTGGACCGAGTATGCCAATTTATTATACAAGAATCCACCGTTTAAGATGGGATCACAAGAAGAAGAACCTGTTCCACTTCATGTGATACAAGAATTGGCTAGCAAGGATTGGTGCAATCGTAGCACATGATCCTAGCACATGTTATCCCACATTACTTAGAAACGAGAAATTGCTTTCAACCTTCTCCTATATAAAGGAGCCTCCATGTATTATTTTGAGATGAATAAAGTGAAGTAAAAAAATTTTTGAGAGAAAGTTTCTCTTATAGTTCTTGAGTGAACAAAAGGACTTATCAAGAATTCTTCCTTGTGGCGTCCTAGCTACAATCTTGGTTCTTGAAATAAGAGTTCAACGGATCAAGATTTGTTCTTTGACTTGATTTTGATGTTTTTGGGTTTAGTTCAAATTGTTCGTGGGTTCAAAGAAATTTAAATCCTTGCGAGTTTACATCATCCGGGGTCTTAACATTAGTATTAAGCAACATGAATTACGTAATTTTGTTAGGAAAAATCAACCTAAGCTTATGGCTCTTGATGAGATTAGGGTCAAAGTTAACAAAGCTAATGCTATGTTTGAACACATCTGACCGGGTTGGAAGTTTGCATATAACTATAGTTTTGGGGACTTAGGTCGGTTGTGGGTTTGTTGGGATCCTAGTTTTGTTTAATGTTCATGTTCTTGATACAGGGGATCAATGGATCCATTGTAAGGTTGAATATGTGGAGGAAAAAGTTTTCTTCTGGGTCACTTTTGTGTATGGTCTTAACACTCCGGATGAATGTTGTAGGTTATGGAGTAAGATTAGATCTCTAGCTATTGGGCTTGTTACCTTTTCCTGGTTATTGCTTGGAGATTTTAATGCTGTTGGGTATCCTTATGAGGGCTTTAGTGGGTGTGCCAAGTGGCTGGCCCACATGGATGATTTTAATAAATGCATTTATGAGACTGAACTTGATGATCTTAGGTATAGTGGTATTCAGTTCACCTGGTCTAATAACCAACAAGATGAGAATTTCATTAAGACTAAGATTAACTGTGCCTTAGTTAATGAGGCTTGGGTGACTACGTTGCACCAAACAAATGCCCTTTTTTGTCCTCTTGGCATCTCGGATCACGCTAGAATTGAGATCATGCTTAACCTGGATGGTTTTAAAGCTAGGAAGCCATTCAAATATTTTGACTTTTGGACCAAATGTTCGCAATTTATCCCTTTGGTTTGGGGTGTTTGGCAAGAGTAGGTGGTTGGTTCTGACATGTTCCAGGTTACCAAAAAGCTTAAGCTGTTGAAAGCTAAGTTGAAATTGCTGAATAAAGAAGCCTTTAGTGAGATATCCACCAGAGTTGTATCTCAGCAAGCAATTCTTGAGGATCTTCAGGCTAGACTGGATAAACACCCCTCTGACCATTCCATTGCGAGTCATGAGAGGGAAGCCTACAAGTCCTGCATGGAATTAAGCTTGGCGGAGGAGAGTTTTCTCAAACAGAAGGCTAGAATTCAATGGCTTAACCTCGGTGACCAGAATTCCAAGTTCTTTTTCAAATCCATCAATTTCCAGCGTAATAGATCCCGTATTTCTATGGTTACTCGTGATGATGGCACAATCTGCACGGATCGTTGTGATATATCTAACCATATTGTTGGGTACTATCAGGATCTCTTGGGTTCTACTATGTTTACACAGGGGATTGCTGTCGAGGAAGTCCGGGACCTTATCTAGCATAAGTTGTCCCCTCAGAGTGCGGCGGTTATGGTCGGTGAGATAACTTCTGAGGAGATTAGACAGAGTATGTGGTTGTTAAAAGCTAATAAGGCCCCTGGTCTGGATGGCTTTTCGGCGGGGTTTTTTAAAGATGCTTGGGAGGTTGTGGGAGACGATGTCACTCGTGCTATTAAGAGTTTCTTTGACTCTAGGCATATGCTGAGGGAAGCTAACACGACCCTTATTGCCCTCATACCCAAAGTTCCCAACCCTTCGTCCATCAAGGAATACCGTCCCATCTCTTGCTGTAATACCATCTATAAATGTATTTTTAAGATCATTGCTAACAAGATTTAGGGGTGTCTATCTGAAATTATTTCTCCCTCCCAATCAGCCTTTGTTAAGGGTAGGCATATTGCGGATAATATTTTCCTTTCTCAGGAGTTGTTTAGGGATTTTCATAAACAAAATAAAAGTCCCAGATGTGCGCTTAAAGTTGATCTTATGAAAGCTTATGATAATGTTAGATGGGATTTCGTGGAAGTGGTTCTTAGAAGTATGGACTTCCCTGATAGGATGGTCAGTCGGATTAGAGAATGCATGACGACCCCAAGCTTCTCGGTAAGCATTAATGGGGAACTCAATGGCTTCTTCCCAGGGAAGAAAGGCCTTCGGCAGGGTGACCCCCTGTCCCTCTATCTTTTTGTTATAGCCATGGAGGTTCTATTTGGTTTTTTTCAGAAGTATACCTCGGAGATGTAGCAAAAATAAGATTGTGCATCTATGTTTCGCTAATGACCTTATGGTTTTTTTGCGAGCCGATGTACAATTGGTTAAGGTCATTAGGAAAGTGTTAGATGATTTTACTTGGCTGTCTGGTCTCTCCCCTAGTCCTCCCAAGAGTGATGTATATTTTTCGGGCATGGAGGATCCTGTGAGGAAGGAGATTCTTGATACTCTCGGCTTTCAGGAGGGTCTATTGCCTGTTCGGCACTTGGGGGTTCCTTTGATCTCTACGAAGCCTACTTATAAAGATTGTAAACCCCTGATTAATAAGATTGCCAAATGAATTTGGACTGGCAAGTTTTTATCCTATGCGGGTAGGCTCCAATTGATTGGCACTATTCTGTTCTCCATGCAAGTCTATTGGTCCTCCTTGTTTATTCTTCCTAAGAAGGTCTATAAGGAGGTGGAGAGCCTCTTGAGGGCCTTTTTATGGAGTGACCCTGAGTTGAAGTCCTATGGGGCTAAGGTCTCGTGGGAGAAGATCTGTGTTCCTGTAAAGGAAGGGGGGCTAGGGATCAAATCTTTTGTTATTTGGAATAAAGCTGTAGTGGCTAAACACATCTGGTTTCTTCTTACTGGGGGGACATCTCCCTCTGGTGTATGTGGATCAAGTCCAATATCCTTAGAGGCAATTCGTTTTGGTTAGTAAAGGTCCCTCAATCGGAGAGCTTCTCTCTCTAGAGAAAGCTCTCCCCAAGGGCTTTCATGAGGGTTTTCGATTGTGAGTTCTATTCTTGTATGATGGTGTCCGATAATGTGCATTCAACTCTCGTTCTTTAGACCATTGAAGACTGCGTTTACTTCTTATGAAGTCTATGTCTGATTAATCCATGGAATAGTGACTAAAGATCTGTCCCAAACAGTTGGTTAGTCTAGATCGCTGGTTGGTATTGTTGCTGCTTGGACGAGATGTTTGAGCTGTCCGAGGTATCCATTAATGGTTGGTATCGCATGCTTTTTGTCTTCATTCATGCTCTGGTTGTATTCTAGGGAGATTTTTGTTGGCTCATGCTTATATATGTGATATTAAAGTCACTAAGGTTTTTAAGTGCGATTTGGTGTGCCTCTTCGTGATCTTGGATGATATTGAACGTACGAATAAGTTTATAGCAGATTGGGTTATGGGTCTGAAGCTTTATAGCTTCAGCTCCATGTTACTGGTTCAAGAAGAAGATGATACTCATGAGATGATTTCTTGTTTTATTTCGGTCTGTACCGAAACAAACTTCTGAGGAAGATGACGATGTTGGGTCACGCCCCTGTTTTGTATAAATCAGTTGTTTAATGTTTAAGAATCTTCATCCATGGCGTGCGCGTGGGTTTGAAGCTAATACAGTTCGAAAAACCGTGGCTAATATCATATCGTGATGCGTGGCGGTGGGTTTTTCTTCACTTTGGTCTCAGTAATTTGATCTAAAACTAGGGAAGTTTTCTGGTTCTTAAGAAGGTTGTGATAGCAGTATTCTTGCGAGGGAGACGAAGTTGGCACATCACTCGCGTGCCAACCGGTTGAGATTGTTTTTGCTTTTGCTCTATAAGATGATCTGTCATTTTAGAGCATGGGAAATGGTGCTGTGTAATTACCCAAAAAAAAAGAAAAAAAAAACGGTGCTGTGTAAGAGTATGCTTTGTTGGCTTTCAACTGGTTCTTTAACCAGTGGCAGACTCATGGGGTATTTCTCCAACTTAAGTTTAATCTTGTACACGATAGACCCAAGTGGTGAGACCCACTCTAGAAGGGCTATTTGGTTGCTTTCTCTCCAGCAGTGTAGGTGGGTCCCGCGGTCATATGATTGTGGTAACAACTGAATGGTGCTAGGATAAATGGGATCAACCAGTGCTACAAACATTTTGAAGTGGGAACGCGCTTTGTGCTTCGTCCGTGATGATGCAAATCACAAGTGGGTCCCGCGTTTATTGCTTGGCAGATTTTACAAAGAACTGCAGAAAACCATCTCATTGTTTTAAAAAAACCAGGTGGTTTCGGAGGGCAGCGGTTGTGGACCCAATACATGTTTGATGGCGGGAAGGTTTTGCACGTGGGCCATATGTGAATAGTAGGTTGCGTTGGGCAGTGTTTGTTTAATGCTAGCTGATGGGTTAACTTTACTCACCTGTGACTCTGGCTGTGAGCTTGTGGTACCATGGTATTCAAGAAACCATGAGACCCGCCAGCCTGTGGCTTTTATGAGGCCAACTTTCCACTATGGGAAGTACACGGTGAATGAAAGATGTTAAAGTGGAAGGCTTCATCTTGAGTGTAATTTTCTCCCAAGGTCAAATCTGTTGACCTAATTGAAGAACAGCTGTGGTTACTGAAAGATGTAGTGGGACCCCGGTGAGTGGCTTGTGATTTGCCTTGGGGCTTTTCAACGGTCCTCAATGGGCTTTTTCTGTGCTGGACCCACTCTAGTTTTGAAGGTTCTTTTGTGGACATGCAAGTTGTGAAATTGTTTTTGGTACATATGGTTTCAAGTTCTTTGGATGACCCCGTGGTGCCCTATCAGTGGTTCTTTTAGTTTCTTTCTAGCTCCAGCTCTCTTGGATCTCATTTTCTCCTCCCTTCCCCCCAGGGAGAGTGTTGCTTATTTAAGGAACTGAGGTTGCTTTGGCTTGGATGAGGACCTGTCTGGACTTTTGGCTGGGTACCTATAGTGTGGTTCTTTTGGTGGTTCTTTGAGTAGGGTTTAGCTGAGGGGCTGTTTCGTCTGGATCCGATGGCAGTGCTTCCTTTGGGATGGCTCAGGTTTCTCTGAGCTGGTTTTCTCTAGAGCTGTTCTGTCCTTAGTTTTCTTCTGACTTGTGGGGATCTTCCACCGCCTTTGTTTAGTGATCTTGTGCGCAGGGTAAGTTGGTGGTTGGCCTTGGCAGTTTTGCACTGGAGTTCTCTAGAGCTGATCTGTTTGTTGTGTTCTTCGATTGGCTAGGGGCCCATCTACCTCTAGTACTCTGCTCTTAGACCTCAGTTGGCTCCCTTTGGTTGTCTTTTGGACTTGTGGTTGTGATCCTTTGTTGTCTTGTCCTCAGAGTCTTTATTTGGCTGGGGAAATCTCGTTTCTTCACTTGTTTGGGCTACGTCTGGGTTAGTTCCTAGTTTGGTTAGGGAGCAGAGTTTGGTCCGATGGCGGAGTTGGTAGTGCTGGCCTCTTTCTCCGAGATAAGGTTTCCTTGGGGCCGTCCTTTCTCTTGCTTTCTAGTGTCGTGGTAAGAGGACCAGCCTTGTCTTTTTGTGTTGGACAACCAGTCTTTCTTGATGGCCTTGTTTTTTGGTCCTCTTAGTATGTTGATTTTTTCTTCCTATCTATGCGGGTTATGCATGGAATATGCTTTGTTAGATAGATTTACCCCGCTCTCAAGTGGGGGTAAGGTGTCTAATTACTTTTTTTGTTAAGTTTGGTTAACTTTTGTGTCCTATTGGTAGGAGGTTTTCTCCTATATGTTAATTGATATAATTACCTGGGGTATGGCCCTTGAAAATATGTATATTTTTTTTCTTTTATATTATAATTAATTACCAAAAAAAAAGGGTCCCTCAATCAGCCTCATGTGTTGGCGCAAGCTCCTTCAGCTCTGCCCCCTAATTAAGCCTTACATCAAATACGAGGTCGGTGATGGTAAGGATATCTTCTTATGGTTAGACCCCTGGCACCCTTGGGGCTCCATTATTAAGGATAGGGGCCCTCGCATTATATATGACTCGGGGCTTGATCGGTTGGCAAAAGTCCAAAGCATTGTTAATGGTTGCGCCTGGTGATGGTCTTCTGCGATCTCCATGGACCTTATTGATATGGCTAGGGAAGTTCAGTTTTTGCCTAATTCCTCTAAGCCTGATCACATTTGTTGGCTCCTCAATGGTGGGAAATTTTTGATTGGTTTCCTTCAAGAGGTTATCCGTACTCCCCGTCCTTGTCCTATGTGGTGGAATCTTGTTTGGTTTAAGAATCATATTCCTAGGGTTAGTTTTATCATTTGGATTGCTATTAGGGGGCGTCTCAATACTGGTGATAGGCTTAGGTTGTTTGGTATAGAATGTGACAATGATTGTAGTTTATGCTCGGGCTTCCTGGAGTCTCATGATCACCTTTTCATTAACTGTATCTTTACTCGTCAGGTGTGGTCCAGTGTCATAGGGAAGTGTCATCTTGTTTGTATTGAGTCCTCCTGGACGGATTGGTGGTATCGGTTTGCGAGTAGTGGTGGTGGGTCTGCTCTCAGCTCTATGGTCCGTAAGTTAGCTTTTTTAGCTACTGTCTATGGCTTGAGCGTAATTCTTGCAAATTCCAGGGTAAGAGGCGTAGTCCTGAGGGGGTGCTTAAGAAGATTTGTGAGTTGATTAGGGGGAGGGTATCCTCTACACGTTGGGTTCTTAACACTCCTATCAATCGGGATATTCAAGAGAGCTGGGGTGTTCACCCAAATATTTTTGGAACTAATAGTTAGTTGTCATTTTCTTCTTGTGCGGTGATGGACCAGCTTCTCAAGTGAGGTTTGGAAATTTTTTTGTTGGAGTGATGAGTTATACACCTCTTGAGAGAGTGCATGTGAGCTTTCTAACTCTTAACCTATGAGCTCTTTTGTTTCCTATGCAGATTAACATGGAAGGTATAATGGAGCTGTGAGTTTTGGGATTGTTTGTTCTGAGGGCGGTGTGATACACCGTTGTTTGTTCACTGTGCGAGCGATGTGAGGTTTTATTAACTTTATAAACTATTGTTTGCTCCCTGTGCAGCTACTGTGGATAGATTTTTGTGAGCTTTGACTCTTATCTATTTCTTTGGAGAGCAGAGAAATACACTTGAGTGGGGTGTGTGAGGCCTCTTTTCTCTTGTCTCACATATCTTTGTTCCTCAGGTCCCGTGTTGCTGCCTATCTTCGAAGGAAAAAGACTCGGCTCTGACTTTTGGATTTGGTTTGTGCGTTGGCTATTTTGGGTGGTGGCTTCATTTGTATGTGGTATACTTAGCTATGATGGTTGTTCATAGCCTTTTTTGGTTCTTTTTTATGTTTTTTTTGTCTTGCTGGTCCTAGCTGTTGCTCGGTTGTGGCCTCTCGATTTGGGGTCTTTCGCGGCTTTGTTTGCCTGGGGTTGTTTTTTTTGCCGGTTTGGAATTTTGTTTTTTTTTCTGTTTAGCTCTCTAGTTTTATCTTTATGTATGTTTTTGCCTTCCCCTTACGGCTTGTGCAAGGGTTTGTGTGTGTGAGTGGGTGTGTGTGTTGGTTTTTTGGGATGGTTGCGTTGGGCCTCTTTTTTGGCCGATTTATTGTTCTCGGTCCTGTGGGCTCATGCTGCACCTAGGGCAATTATGGAATGCCTCGCTGTTCTGGCCTCACCTTTGTTCATTTCGGGTTTTCAATTGTTGAAGGCAGGCTATTATGGTTGTGTGTAACTGTTGCATTAATGCGGTTTCCCCCTATTTTTTGATTGTTTCCTTGCTGTAGTGGGTTTTTGAGCTTGGCGGGTCTGGTTTTGTGCTTGTGCACCTATTTTGTTCTTGCTTGGGCTTAATTTTTTTTTGGTAATTAATTGTAACATAAAAGAAAAAAAAATACGTGTTTACAAGGGGCATACCCCAGGTAATTACAACAGCTAACATGTAGGAGAAGACCTCCTATCAACCAGACTACCTAAGAGAAACAAAAGCACATAATAACATAAGACACAAAACACACCAAGCCCCCACTCAAACAGCAGGGGAAACTTTCAAATAAGGCAAAACCATGCACAACCCACATGGATAGGAAAGCACCAGCGTACAAACAAAGGATAGAACCAATAAACATGTCAGAAAGCTAAAAAAAACTCCTAATCCCTACTGAAGATTGGCTCCCGCAAAGGGTAAAAGACGCCAAAATTCATATAAGAACAAGAGAAAATAAGAGATCCAACAAGTAGAACTGGACATACAAACCCAAAAAAGCACTGAAAACCTGCTGAAGCTTGGCTCCTCAAAAGGATCCAACCCTCAAACACCAAAGAACTGACTAAAGTGAAGAGCAAATCCCAAAACCCAACCAAGGTAAACTTAGACTCACAGATATAGTCACACTCCTCAACACAAAGGAGGTAAGGATAGAGTCTTGATCACCCCGTTGAAGTTAAGAAATAAGTCCATACCAAAGTTAGTTCTTTAAATCAAAAAGGACTTCCTAAGGGGAACCATTAGAGATCTAAGAGTAAAGTGCTAGAGGTAGATGGCCCCTTGCTAGCTATGAGGAAGTAGCAAACAGATCAGCTCTAGAAACTCCAACTCAAATACTGCCAAAGCGAAGACCAACATCCCCTGTGATGGGAATCAAGGTGGTCATAGAGATGGTGGACAGAGTCTCAGAGATCCGTTACAAGTCCTAAAAGGGCCAATCACAAGATCAAGAGCAAAGAAGATCAAAGACGCAATGCAAGGATTAGTGCAATCTGTCTGGACCGAGCATGCCAATTTATTATACAAGAATCCACCGTTTAAGATGGGAT
>JAUMHN010420384.1:0-13339 GCA_032360265.1 Heliamphora ciliata
GAAATGTCATATCTATGTTTAAACCTTGATTTTTCGGGTAAAAAGCATATTTTTCGCTTTTCTTGGTTTAGTACATCATATGACATGTGATTTTATGGTTTTCAAAGGCGTTCTTGAAAATAGTGGTTTTTGTTGGAAAATAGAGAATTTCGATGAAAATCTCAACATTTTATGTTTTGGAGGTTTGGAGCTCGCCTTCGGGTTGAGTCTCAGGTTTTGAAACATCTTGTTGAAAATGGGATAAAACATTTTGAAAATGTTTTGTGTGATCTCCTCGTTGAAGGATGGATCTAAATACATGTATAATGTATTTTGGGGGAAAAAGTTTTGTAGTTGAGCTACAGTTATGTTTTTAGAAGATTATCTAGATGTACCGGGATGACGTGTATTTGGCATTAGTTGCCCTCGGTGAAAGTCCGAAAACATGCGTAGAGTAGGTACTCAGGTCCTTCGAGCTAGTCCCCGTAAATTGAGACAGATGGGTGCTCAGCTCCCTCGGGATCATAACCCGTAAATTGAGTGGTTACGTTCATGGAGCTCCGTATAGAACCTGTGTGTATCTAGGCGATCCCACGATATCTGAGGGTTAGATACTGGACATGGGTCTATAGTTGCTACCTCTATCCTCTTGTGATTGAGTCGGTACATAGGATCTTATTCTTCTTTTCCACGATGGTACATTCCGTGTGGGAACAATGTTTTGATTATCGTTTTACCTTTTCTCCTCGGCGGTGTGACCTGAGTGGAGCATACTGTTTTATTACAGCTTACTGTTTTTATCTTTCCTCGGTGTGTGATCCGAGTGGGAAAGTAATGTTTTGGTTACTATTTTTCTTCAACTGTAAAATGTGTTTTGCATTGTATAAATGCTTGTTGCGAGGGGAAAACTATATTGGGAGTTGATGGGAAAACGTGGGGTTTTATGACGTAAAACCTTTTTGGCTTGTGGTTGAGTTAGCTCCCACTATATGATATGCATGGTTTTGAGGACGAAAATGGGGGTTTTATGAAATAAAACCGTTTTGAGGCTCGTGTTATCCTGATGGATTACTGATGATTTTCAGGATGAAATACCTTTTTAGCTCCTGTAGTTGAGCTTGTATGCTTGTGATTGCATATTTCCTGCTTTACAGCTTTACTGTCTGTTTCTATTGGGCTTCGGCTCACGAGTGGGAATTTCCTATATAAAACATTTTTCAGGTGATGTCATGGAGGATGATCTCGAGTAAATCTTGTGGTGCCCGTGATAACGGATGACGGAAGACCATTGGTAGTTTTTCTTTTTGGTATGCCTTGTCCTAAAGGCAGGTTTTGTACGCCATACGGCGATATACTTATGCATGTTTTACATGATGTTTACTGTTTATGAGAGATGTATATTGGGTTTTCATTTGATTTCAACAGGTGGTTTTGAATGTATGAAAACCTATTTTCATAAAACTGATATTTGGTGAATTTTCACGTGACCCTGGGTTTTGGGGCGTAACAACAAACCTCCTTTAAGGATAATTTTGGATAATTGTTAGTGTGGATCACTTCTCTAACTGAAGGGTTCATTGCGAAACAATTAATTTGGAATTAGGTAATGGTTAACACTTAGCTGTATATAATACTATATTCTCCAACCGAGTCACTACTATTATATACTGGACCAAATCTATGTCAGTTATTTAATTTTACTTGCCATGGTCAGTTACCTAGATAGTAAAATTAAAAAGAATTAGCCTGTCTGGTCTTATGAAAGATAGTAGACGTCCTCCCAACAAGGCATGCTATTCTCAGGTTACCAGACTACTGGTGAATTAATTTTAAAATAGTAGAGGGAACTAAATTAAAATAAATTCAAAATTTTATTCATTATAATTAACAGTTTTTTAATTATATGATTTTTAGGATTAAAATCGATTTCAACCCACTCGCTTTAATACTCAAAGAAAACAAACTTACGGGACTGAATTTTGCTGACTAAAAAAGTAACTTGGATATAACTTTAACTATAAATGGTATTTCTTCAATATTCCTTCAATACTAGAAAATGTGTTTGTTTCTAAAAAAAATTGTTTCTCTGGGCCGAAAGAGATAATGAAGAAAAAGGCTCAGAAACAAAAAAACACAGTTTTTAGGGTAGTTAATGGGCCACGAACTGGTGTGAAAAGACCAAAAGGCATATATTTTCAATACAACTAGACCCAGCAATGGAAAAAGTTATGTCTACTATTTCTCAGAAGGCAGAACAAATAGGGTAATTTCTATTCACTAGTTGTGAAAATATATTTAGCGGTGTTATCTACCGGTACCTAGTGTGTAGATACGGGAGTCACTAATCATATCTGTAATTCATTGCAGGGGTTCTAGAAAATCTGACAACTTAGTGATTGGGAGATTTATCTACATATGGGCAATAATACAAAGGTAACAACAGTTGCAGTTGGAAATGTCACTCTTAGTTTTGATAGAGATCAAGTTTTAATATTGAGAGATTGTCTTTATGTACCTGCAATTAGAATGAACTTAGTTTCTATTTTTGGAATGGCTAAAAACGGCTATTTGGTTTATTTTAATAACTCTGTGGTTATTAAGGATAATAAACTAGTTATCTGTTCTGGTATATTAGTGGATGATCTTTATATTATTACTCCAATCTCTCATACACTACAACTGACTGAAACGAATAATACATCTATATTACCATATAAGAGAAAGTTTTCTTTTTTAATGAACTAAACATTTTTTTGGCACTTACGCTTGGGTCATATTAATCTAAAAAGGATAAACAGACTGGTAGCAGATGAACCTTTCAGTTTATTGGAAGTGGAGGCACTTGCAGTAAGTGAATCTTACTTAGAGGATAAGATGACCAAGAGGCCCTTTTCGGCCAAAGTCTATAGAGCTAAAAAACCATTGGAGCTGGTTCATTCTGATGTATGTGGTTCTATGACAATCCAGGCTAGAGGTGGCTTTGAGTACTTTGTCAGTTTCATTGATGACTACTCAAGATATTGATACATTTACCTGATGCACCGTAAGTCTGAATGCTTTAAAAAATTCAAAAAATTAAAGGCGGAGGCGGAGAAGCGTCTGGGCAAAAGTATCAAATCACTACGATCTGACCGTGGTGGGAAATACCTCTTCAGAGAGTTTAAGAACTACTTGTGATCAGAGGGGATTACATCCCAGTTGACTGCACCTGGCACTCCACAGCAGAATGGTGTAGCAGAAAGAAGGAATAGAACTCTTATGGAGATAGTAAGGTCAATGATGAGTTATTCAGGTTTACCACATTTGTTTTGAGGACTCGCTTTAGAGACAGCGGCTTACATTCTAAACATGGTACCTACTAAGTCAGTATCTTCTACTCCCATAGAATTGTGGACCGGGCGTAAGCCTAGTCTGAAATACATTCGAATTTGGGGGTGTCCAACACATGTGCTGAAAGGAAAAGCGCATAAGTTGGAACCAAGAAAAAAAGTCTGATTCTTTGTGAGGTATCCCAAGAAAACGAAGGGTGGTATATTTTATAATCCTATGGATTATAAGGTCATTATTAGCACCAATGCCCAATTTTTAGAAGAGGATTATATTATGGATCACAGGTCCAATAGCAAAATTATTCTAGAAGAACTGAAAGAAAATACCAATAGAACGGAAAGAAAATACCAATAGAACGGAAGAGGAACCCCAAGTCACTGATATTCCATTACCTCGTCGTAGTGGGAGAATTATCGGGACATGTGCAAATCAAGAACAGGGTGCTGATGCACAGGGTTCAGATTCTGCATAGCCTGTTACTACTAGTACACAGACACAGGTAGTGTCTCGTCGTAGTGGTAGAGTTGTTCATCAACCTGATCGGTATATGTTCTTGGGAGAGTCGTTTGACAAGGTCCCGACAGAACTAGATACCGAGCCCTGTAACTATAATGAAGCACTACAAGACAAAGATGCAGATCTTTGGCAAAGGGCTATAAATTCAGAGATGGAATCTATGTATTCCAAACAGGTCTGAAAATTTATAGAACCACCTGAAGGGATAAAACCCATTGAATGCAAGTGGATCTATAAGAAAAAAAGAGGAGCAGACAGGAAGGTTGAAACCTTCAAAGCTAGGCTTGTTGCTAAAGGATTCACTCAGAAAGAAGGGATCAACTATGAGAAAACCTTTTCGCCGATAGCCATGCTAAAGTCTATCCGGATTCTCTTATCCATTGTAGCACATTTCGATTACGAAATCTGGTAAATGGATGTCAAGACAGCTTTCCTTAACGAAAGTCTTGACGAGTGTATCTATATGATACAACTAGACGGATTCATTGCAAAGGGCCAAGAACACATGTTGTGTAAGCTTAAGAGATCTATTTATGGACTTAAGCAGGCATTAAGGTCTTGGAACACTCGGTTTGATCAAGCTATAAAGTCTTATGGCTTTGATCAAAGTCCGAATGAGTCCTGTGTATACAAGAAACGTGACGAAAGCGTGGTGATCTTCCTAGTACTTTATGTAGACGATGTCTTACTTATCGAAAACGATGTGGGGGCATTATCTACGGTTAAAGTATGGTTATTTGGACAGTTCGATATGAAGGACTTGGGAGAAGCCAGTTACATCATTGGGATCAAGCTTGTGCGAGATCAGAAACAAAGGATGTTGGGCTTATCACAAACAAAGTATATTGATGATATCCTTGTTCATTTTAGCATGCAAAATTCCAAGAAAGGATTTCTCCCCTTCAGGCATGGAATCACTCTATCCAAGGATAAGTATCCTAAGACACCTGATGAGATAGAGAAGATGAAGGCGGTTCCTTATGCTTAAGCAGTAAAAAGTCTCATGTATGCTATGTTTTGCACTACACCCAACATTTGCTTTACCGTTGGCATGGTTAGCATATATCAGTCTAACCTAGGGTAGGAGCATTGGACTACGGTAAAGAATATAATCAAGTATCTAAAAAGGACTAAGAATTATATATTGATTTACCAGGCAGACAATCTAGTACCTTTGGGGTACATAGACTCATATTTTCAGTCTGACACGGATTCTCGTAAGTCTACCTCAGGATATGTGTTTACCTTAGGTGGTAGAGCTATAAGTTGGAGGAGTATCAAGTAGTCATGCATTGCTGATTCCACCATGGAGACTGAGTATGTGGAAGCTTCTGAAGCAGCCAAGGAGGCCGTTCAGCTCAGAAACTTCCTGATGGATCTAGAGGTGATACCTTCAGTTCAGTTGGCTATTAAACTTTATTATGACAATAGCGGAGTGGTTGCAAACTCGAAGGAGCCAAGGGACTATAAAAAAGGCAAGCACATTGAGCGTAAGTATCACCTGATACGAGAAATTATACAGAAATGTGATGTTGCTGTGACCAAGAATGCATCAGGAGACAATCTTGCAGATCCTTTTACAAAGAACTTTACCGGCTAAAACTTTTAATATTCATGTAGAGGGCATGGGTGTCAGATGTATAGCAGCATGATTTTGAGTATAAGTGGGAGATTGTTAGGATTGATTTACTGAAAATCATAATTTTAGTATTATTTTAATAAAATTAATTTTTTATTTTATGAGAATCTTTATGAGCATTGTATGTGTATCATTTCTTTGATATGCATGGATATTCAATATTCTGTATAGTGTTTAATCAGGTGTGTAGAGTACGACTTGCACACAGAATATCAGATTTTAGGTTCTTGCAGAATATAAGTTTTATATTCACAATTTAGATGGAAATGGACATACCATCTGTACGACTGTAGCACAGAGTTTTAATAAGCCTGTCTTAGTTACGAAAAATAGATAATAGCATCGTCTATTATTCAGACTCTCTGTACTAGTACACTTTATGTGTATTGAACGGGATATTTGGAGTAATTAATTTTATACTGACTATATAAATTAATTCACATCTCAAGGTTATTATGAATAATGCTTATCCTCTTAATCTTGAAATAATTATTAATTTGCGTATATTTAATATTTGTTGTTTTGATTCATTAGAGGGTGCGATCTTATATGTATCTACATTCCTGGTGAGTTGGATAGCGGTATTATCTATATAGAAAATATTAATTATTGACGGAATTCACGTCCCGAAAAATTAAGATTGACGATACCACCTTAAGGATGCTTATAAGTTTTGACTGGTCTAAACTTTGCTGGTGGATTTAATTATCCGGCAGTCAAATAAGTTAAGCGGAAAGGCTTAAGGAATATTAAAATGCCGATCAAGATAAATTGTCAGTAATTAAATTTAATTTGTGGGTATCAAGAATCTTAATGTAGAGAGAAATGGTAAGCATTTAATAACAGGAGCTCAATGTAAGAAGGTCTTGAGATTATGGGTCAGAGTGCAATTATAATTCTTTAGTGGTGTGAACTCTAATTCAGTATTTTATATAAATTGTAGAAACCGCTGCATGTCTTTTCATAATTACAGAAACCTCTAGTAGGTGTATGTGTTCTACTGGAAGTTTAACTCATAATTACTCCATAGGTTCCTGCTGTAACCCTATATATATGCGGGTAGGTTAAACTAGTTTTAGATGATTATATATTATTATTATTATGATATTATTTTTGTCTTTCAAGACATAAATATATCGGGATTCTGCCGGTACGAGTTCTCGGAGGATCATAGCCCACACTATGTTTGAGGATCGCATACGGAAATACGGTAGAAGATCTGACAATAGTTTCAACTCGGAATCAAATTGTATTTGAAGAATAGATCGACAAAATGTATTCTTCTAAATTAACTTTGGTCGCACGGGTTTATTTTTGATCGTTCGACGTCAAAATTTTTATCTGGAGCTTGTTTTGACGTTTTCCCATCCAGCTAATTTTGTATCGAAAATTATTTACAAAAACAATGATCTTGGCAGTATTGCCTCCAACACGCTTAACTTATTTGTCCACTGGATAATCAAATTCACCTACAGGGTTTAACCTAGTCAGAACTCGTAAGCTTCCTTAAGGGGGTATCGTCAATCCCGATCTTTCGGGACGTAGATTCCGTCAATAATTAATTTTCGCCATATAAATAATATCGCTATCCAACTCACCGGGAATATAGACCCATATAAGAGCGCACCCTCAAATGAATCAAAATAACAAATATTAAATATACGCAAATCAATAATTATTTCAAGATTAAGAGGATAAGCACTATTCATAATAATCTTGGGGTGCGAATTAATTTATATAATCAGTATAAAATTAATTACCCCAAATGTCCCGTTTAATATACACAAAGTGTACTAGTACAGAAAGTCGAAACAATAGACAATGCTATTATCTATTTCTCGTAACTAAGATAAGTCTACTAAAACTCTGTATTACAGTCGTACCGATATTATGTCCATTTCTATCTAAACTGTGAATGTAAAACTTATATTCTGTAAGAACCTAAAATCTGATCTTCTGTGTGCAAGCCGTACTCTATACACCAGATTAAATACTAAATAGAATATCGGACATCTATGTATAATATTAAAGAAATGATACACATATATTGTTCATAAAGATTCTCATAAAATAAAAAATTAATTTTATTATAATAAAATTAAATATAAAAAATATGATTTTCAGTATACCAACCCTAACAAAAATGTCATTGCGGTGCACAAAATGAGCAATTTTCACAGAGTATTTTTTATTTTCGTACGAAAATAAATGAAAATACATAATGTCATCGCGGTGCATGAAGATGAGCGCTTTTTGCAGTGTGTTTTGTTTTTCGCATGAAAATAAAATGCATAATATCATTGCGGCGCACAAAATGAACGAATTTCAGAGTTTGATTGTTTTTCGCACTAAAATGAATGAAAAGGCATAAAGTCATCACGGGGCACGAAAGTGAATGAAGATGCACAATGACAAAATAAAGACTTTTTGGAGTGTGTTTAGTTTTGTAACAAAATGAACGAAAATGCATAATGCCATTGCGATGTATGAAAATGAATAATTTTTAGTATGTGTTTGCATATTCGTACAAAAATATATTCGTACAAAAATGAATGAAAATGCATAATGTCATCACGGTGCATGAAAATGAATGCTTTTTGGATTGTGTGTGATTTTTTCCCTTAAAATGAATGAAAATGCATATTGCCATTGCGGTGCACGAAAGTAAACAATTTTTGTAGTATGATTGTTTTTTAGCACTAAAATGAATGAAAGGGCATAGAGTCATCGTAGGGCACGAAAATGAAGAAAGACGCACAATGTTGTCTCGACACACCAAAATAAATGCTTTATGGAGTGTGTTTGGCTTTTCACACGAAATTGAACAAAAACGCATAATGTCATCTTGGTGCACGAAAGTGAGCGATTTTTCGAGTACGATTGTTTTTCGCACGAAAATGAAAGAGTACACATAGTATGATCGTGGTGCACAAAAAAGAATGAAGACGCATGATGTCATTGTGGTGCATGAAAATGAACAATTTTTAGAGTGTGATAGCATTTTTGTACAAAAATGAACGAAAATGCATTGTTATTGTAGTGTATGAAATTGAACGTTTTTTAGATTATCTTTAGTTTATTGCACGAATATGAACGAAAGCATATATTGTCATCGTGGCGCACGAAAAATAACGATTTTGGAGTATAATTGTTTTATTGTACTAAAATGAATGAGAAGGCATAAAGTTTTCGCGGGGCACGAAAATGAAGGAAGATGCATGATGTTGTCGTGGTGCACCAAAATAAACGCTTTATGGTGTGTGTTTTTTTCGCACCAAAATGAACGAAAACGCATAGTGTCATCGCGGTGCATGATATTCATGGAGTATGATTGGTTTTTCACGCGTCGAAAAGGGATGAGGTTATTACGGGGCACGAAGATAAAGGAAGACGCATAAAGTCGCCACGGTGCTCGAAAGTGAAGGAAGACGCATAATGTCGTTGCAGTGTACAAAAATAAGCGGCTTTTAGAGTGTGATTGTTTTTTAGCATTAAAATAAAGAAAAAAAACATGGTATCATCGTGGTGCACGAAAACGAATGAAGGTGCATACTATCATTGCGGTGTATAAAAATGATCAATGTTTTGAGTGTATTTGCCTTTTCAAATGAAAATGAATAAAAATGCATAATGTTATCGCGGTGCACGAAAATAAAAGAAGCATAATTTTATCGCAGTGCACGAAATTGAACGCTTTTTGGAGTTTGTTGGATTTTTCATACGAAAATGAATGAAAACGCAAAATGTCATCGCAGTGCAAAAAATTGAACACTTCTGGATTTTGGTCAATTTTTCACACGAAAATGAGCGAAAACGTATAATGTCATCCCGGTGCACGAAAATAAATACTTTTTGAATTGTGTTTGATTTTTTTGCACGAAAATAAATGAAAACGCAAAATGCCATCGCGGTGCATGGAAATGAACACTTTTTAGACTGTGTTTTTTTTTCGCACAAAAGTAAACGAAAATGCATGATGTCATCATGGTGCACGAAAGTGAACGATTTTTTGAGTTTGATTGTGTTTTTGCCCAAAAATGAACAAAAACACATAATGTTATCTCGGTACACGAAATGAATGCTTTTTGGAGTATGCTAGGTTTTTTTCGCAAAAATGAATGAAAAAGCATAATGTCGTCGCGGTGTGCGAAAATGAACCATTTTTGGGGTGAGATTGCTTTTTTGCATGAAAATGAAAGATAACACATAGTATTATTGTGGTGTACGGAAATGAATGAATAAGCATAATATCGTCGCAGTGCACAAAAATGAATAATTTTTGGAATGTATTTAGTTTTTTAGAAGAAAATGCATAACGTCATAGCGGTGCATGGAAATGAAGGATAACGTGTAATATCTTCGTAGTTTACGAAAAGAAGCGCTATTTTGAGCGTGTTTGGATTTTCACACGAAAATGCAAAATTTCATCACGGTCCACGAAATTGAACGATTTTAAGAGTATGATTGTATTTTTGCATGAAAATGAAGGAAATTATCTCGGTGCACGAAATGAACGCTTTTTGGAGTGTATTAGGTTTTTTCTAAAAAAATGAATGAAAAAGCATAATGTCGTTGCAGTGTACGAAAATGAACCATTTTTCGAGTGTGAATGTTTTTTTGCACGAAAATGAAGGAAAATACATAGTATTATTGCGGTGCATGAAAATGAACAAAGAAGCATAATGTCGTCGCTGTGTACGAAAATGAATGATTTTTGGAATGCATTTTCTTTTTAAGATGAAAATGCATAACGTCATAGGGTGTATGAAAACGAAGGATGACTTGTATAATCATCACGGTGTACCTGTGACGCCACAATTTTCGAGAACGTTGAAGATATATATTACTATTTAATTAGGGTTATCTTACCAAAGCATTGTAGATAAATAGAGTACTTAATTGCATAAAGTAAGTTCAAGTATCCAACAAACCTATTAAAGTAGGTATAAATATTACAGTCATCCATTAGAACGAAACAAAATATCTTGGATTAAAACTTAAAAACAACAGAAAGATTGGAAGATGTAATCTACTACTCCCCAGGAGTGATGTCAGATCCTTGTGGCTCATCGTACCCTTTAATTGGGAAAAGTGGCTGATCCGCGGGTGGCTCTTCTACTGGTTCCATGATGATCAAATAGACGTATTCCATAAAATGCTTTCCGCGGGCTCATTGTCTGGCTAGGGGGTTCTTGAGATGAAAAAGAACTTCTGCTCGTAGCTCACTCCGAGTGAGGTGGGGACTATGAATTAAGACAGTCTCAATTGTTCCCAACAACTGCCAGCATCTTTGCTCAGGATACGGATAGCGAAGAGATCTTGGAGTGTAGGGGGTCCATCCCTTCTTCTTCCAAATACTTAGGTTATTTATGGTACTCCCTTAAAATAAATTCTTTCCTTTCACATGTGGCGTAAACCCCGTCAATCAAAGCTTAAAAGAAAATGCTATAAACCTTCTAACTAATCTCACGGGACAAAATTTACCACCACTCATATCATTCAACACTTAGTACACATTAGAGTCAAAGAGACAGGAAAATTTGACAATTATAGCACGAAAAGCAGATACATGAATAAACATGCAAATATGTGATGTTATGGATGCAATGCAGATACCTAACTCGACAAACACCTAGAATCATAACAGGAATTCCATGCCGGGAATTATTAAAGTAGACTTTATGGGCAGTTGATCACCAAAGCCATCTTGGATCAAAACTTAAAGACAACAGAAAGACTTGAAGATGTAATCTACTGCTCCCCAGGTGTGACACCTCGAATCTCGGGAGTATCTAGAGTGACAATTAACTAATAGAACTGCAAAAATTGAACAACGATAACACTCATACATGCTAAAAAGAAAAATATTGTAGAGTTATATAATACAGACCCAAATAAAACTCTTTCTGAAGTACATTAAATAATACAAGAAACAGGTTGACAACTGCAAAATTGGTACTACGTGACCGAAGAAGGCTGGGTGAAAGCGTGAACTCTTACTCATGGGAACAGAGGTGTTAGGGGCAAAATTGTCAAGGTCATTATTTTTTCAAACAATTTTTTGTAAAAAATTAACTGGACGAGCAAATGCCGAAACGAGTCTCAGATAAAACTTTTGATGTCGAACGATCAAAATTTAAACCCATGCAACTAATGTTAATTTAGAAGAATACCTTTTACCAGTCAAATCTTCAACTACGATTTTGATTCCGAGTTGAAACTCCCGTTAGACTTTCTACTGTATTCCCTTATGTGATTCTTGAATGTAGTATGGGCTACAATCTATTAAGAACTCGTACCGGTAGAACTTGGATAGTTTTAGTCTTGAAGACAAGTTATGAAACTGATTCAATCTACCCATATATTTATAGAGCTACAACAGGGATCTGGGGAGTAATTATGAGTAAGACTTCTAATGGAACACAGACACGTATAAGTGATTTTCACAATTAAGCAAACCTCATAGCGGTATCTGTAATTATGAAAAACTAACAGTGGCTTCTATAATTTTCGTAAAACATTGAATTACAGTTCATACTACTAAAGAACTATAATTGCATTCCGACCTATAATCTTAAAACCATATTACATTAAGCTCTTGTTATTAAATGCTTATCTTTTCTCTCTACGTTAAGATTTTCGATACCCGCTAATTAAATTTAATTAGTAACAATTTAATTTAATTGGCACCTTAATATTTCTTAAGCCATTCGGCTTAACTTATTTGACTGTTGGATAATTAAATCCACCTGTAGGTTTGACTTGGTCAAAACTTATAAGATTCTTTAAAGTGGTATCGTCAATTCCAATCTTTCGAAACGTGAATTTCGTTAATAATTAATATTCACCATACAAATAAAATCGTTACCCAACTCACCGAAAATATAGACTTATATAAGATCGCACCTTCTAATGAATCAAAACAACGAATATTAAATATATATACAAATCAATAATTATTTCAGGATTAAGAGAATAAGTACTATTCATAATAACCTTGAGGTTTGAATTAATTTATATATAGTCTATATAAAATTAATTACCCAAAATGTCTCCCTCAATACACACAAAGTATACTGGCACAGAAAGTCGAAATAATAGACGACGCTATTATCTATTCTCTGTAATTAAAACATGCCTACTAAAACTCTGTGCCACAGTCGTACTAATGGTATGTCTATTTCTATCTAAACTGTGAATATAAAATTTATATTCTGCAAGAACTTAAAATCTGATATTCTGTATGTAAGGTGTACTCTACACACTAGATTAAATACTATATAGAATATTAGACATCTATGCATAACATTAAAGAAATAATACACATACATTGCTCATGAAGATTATCATAAAATAAAAAATTAATTTTATTAAAATTAAATTAAATACTAAAAATATGATTTTTAGTTTATCAACCATAACAATTTTTCATTTATATTCAAAATTATACTGCTATACATCTAACTCACATGCTCTCTACATAACTATCAAAAGACTTAGCCGGTAAGCTCTTTATAAAAGGATATGCAAGGTTGGTTCTTGATGCAATCTTGGTCAAAATATCACCTCTCTGTACAATTTTTCGTATCAGGTGATACTTACGCTCAATGTGCTTGCCTTTCTTATAGACCCTTGGCTCCTTCGAGTTTGTAATCGCTCTGCTATTGTCACAATAAGGTGTAATAGCTGACTGAACTAAAGGTACCACCTCAAGATCCAACAGGAAGTTCCTGAGCCAAACGGCCTCCTTGGTTGCTTTAGATGCTGCCACGTACTCGACCTTCATGGTGGAATCAGCAATGCAGGACTACTTGATACTCCTCCAACTTATTGCTCCACCTCCTAAGGTAAACACATATCCTGAGGTAGACTTAC
>JAUMHN010420395.1:0-13338 GCA_032360265.1 Heliamphora ciliata
TATGTTAGTTATTTAATTTTACTTGACATGGTCAATTGTCTAGATAGTAAAATTAAAAAGAATTGGCCTGTCTTGTCTTATGAAGAATAGTAGACGTTCTCTCAACGAGGCATGCTATTCTCAAGTTACCAGGTTGCTAGCCAATTAATTTTAAAATGGTAGAAGGAACCAAATTAAAATGAATTCAAAGTTTTGCTTATCATAATTAACGATTTTTTTTTAATTATGTGATTCTCAGGAATAAAATGCCTTTCAACCAACTCGCTTTAATACTCAAAGAAAACAAACTTACGGGACCAATTTTTGTTGACTAAAAAAGTAACTTGGATATAACTTTAACTACCAATGGTATTCCTTCAATACCAAAAAATGTATTTGTTTCTGGAAAAAGTTCTTCCTCGGGGCCGAAAGGCATGAAGAAGAAAAATGTTCAAAAATAGGGAGATCCAGGTTTCAGGGTAGTTAGTGGGCCACAGACTGGTGTGAATAAGCCGAAAGGCAGATATTTTTACTATAACCAGACACGATACTAGAAAAAACTACGTCTAGTATTTCTTAGTAAGCAGAACAACAAGGGTAATTTCTGTTCACTGGTTGTGAAAACATATTTAGCGGTGTTATCTACCGGTACCTGGTGTGTAAATACGGGAGCCACTAATCATGTCTGTAATTCTTTACAGAAATTTTAGGAAACCCAACAACTTAGTGATGTGCAGATTTACCTACATATGGGTAATAATATAAGGGTAATAGCAGTTCAGTAGGAGATGCCACTCTCAATTTTGGTAGAGGTCAAATTTTAATATTGAGAGATTGTCTTTATGTACATGCCATTAAAAGGAACTTAGTTTTTGTAGGAACTTAGTTTTTGTTTCTAGATTGGTTAAAGACGGATATTTGGTTTATTTTAATAACTTTGTGATTATTAAGGATAATAAACGAGTTATCTGTTCTGATTCAGTGGTGGATGATCCTTATATTATTACTCCAATCTCTCCTACATTGCAACTGACTGAAATGAATAACACATCTAATTTACCATATAAAAGAAAGTTTCATTCTTTAATGAACAAAACGTTTCTTTGGCACTTACGCTTGGGTCATATTAATCTAAAAAGGATAAACAGATTGGTAGCAGATGGACTTTTGAGTTCATTGGAAGTAGAGACACTTTCAGTATGTGAATCTTTCTTAGAAGGTAATACGACCAAGAGGCTCTTTTCAGCCAAAGGCTATAGAGCTAAAGAATCATTGGAGTTGGTTCATTCTGATGTGTGTGATCTTATGACAATCCGAGCTAGGGGTGGCTTTTAGTACTTCATCAGTTTCATTGATGACTACTTAAGGTATGAATACATTTACCTGATGTACCGTAAGTTTGAATGCTTTGAGAAATTCAAAGAACTCAAGGCAGAAGCAGAGAAGCATTTAGGTAAAAGTATCAAATCACTACGATTCGACCGTTGTTGAGAAATAGCTCTTTGGAGAGTTTAAGAACTACTTGTCATCAGAGGGAATTACATACCAGTTGACTGCATCTGGCACTCCACTATAGAATGATGTAGCAGAAAGAAGGAATATGACTCTTATGGAGATGGTATGGTCAATGATGAGTTATTCAGGTTTACCTGATTTGTTTTAGAGACTCGCTTTAGAGACAGCGACTTACATTTTGAATATGGTACCATCTAAGTCAGTACCTTTTACTCCTATAGAATTGTGGACTGGGTGTAAGCTTAGTTTGGAACACATTCCGATTTAGAGGTGTCCAGCACATGTGTTGAAAGGGAACGCGGGTAAGTTGGAATCGAGAACAGAAGTCTATTTGTTTATGGGGTATCCCAAGAGAACGAAGGGTGGTCTATTTTATAATCCTAAGGATCAGAAGATCATTGTTAGCACTAATACCCAATTCTTGAAAGAAGATTATATAATGGATCACAGGCCCAAAAGTAACATTATTTTGGAAGAACTGAGAGAAAATACCAGTAGAACGGAAGAATAAGTCACTGATATTCTATTACCTCGTTGTAGTGGGAGAATTATCGGGACAGGTGCAAATCAAGACCAGAGTGCTGATGCACAGGGTTCAGATTTGGCATAGCGTGTTACTGCTAGTACACAGACATAGGTAGTGTCTCGTCGTAGTGGGAGGCTTATTCATCAACCTAATCGGTATATGTTCTTGGGAGAGTCTTTTGACAAGATCCCGATAGAACTGGATACCGAACCTTGTAAGTACAAAGAAGCACTTCAAGACAAAGATGCAGATCTTTGGCAAAGGGCAATGAATTCAGAGGTGAAATCTATGTATTCCAATCAGGTCTGGGAACTTGTAGAACCACCCGAAGGGATAAAACTCATTAGATGTAAGTGGATTTATAAGAGGAAGAGGGGAGCAGACGGGAAGGTTGAAACCTTCAAAGCTAGGCTTGTTGCTAAAGGGTTCACTTAGAAAGAAGGGATCGATTATGAGGAAACTTTTTTGTCGGTAGCCATGCTTAAGTTTATCTGAATTTTCTTATCCATTACTGCTCATTTTGATAATGAAATATGGCAAATGGATGTGAAGACAGCTTTTCTTAATGGAAGTCTTGATGAGTGTATCTATATGATACAACCAGATGGATTCATTGCAAAGGGTCAGGAACACATGTTGTATATGCTTAAGATATCAATTTATGGACTTAAGCAGGCATCAAGGTCTTGGAACACTCGGTTTGATCAAGCCATTAAGTCTTATGATTTTGATCAGAGTCCGGATGAGTCTTGTGTGTATAAGAAGCATGACAGAAGCGTCATGATCTTCCTAGTACTTTATGTAAATGATATCTTGCTCATCAAAAATGATGTGGGGGCATTATCTACGGTTAAAGTATAGTTATCTAGGCAGTTCGATATGAAGGATTTAGGAGAAGCCCGCCACATCCTTGGGATCAAGCTCGTGCGAGATCGAAAACAAAGAATGTTGGGCTTATCACAAGCAAAGTATATCGATTATATCTTTGCTCGTTTTACCATGCAGGATTCCAAGAAAGAGTTTCTCCCTTTTAGGCATAGAGTCACTCTATCCAAGGATCAATGTCCTAAGACACCTGATGAGATAGAGAAAATGAAGGCAGTTCCTTATGCTTCGGCAGTAGGAAGTCTCATATATGCTATGCTTTGCACTAGACCCAACATCTGCTTTGCCGTTGGCATGGTTAGAAAATATCAGTCTAACCCAGGGCATGAGCATTGGATTGCAAAAAAAAATATAATCAAGTACCTAAAAAGGACTAAGAATTATATGTTGATTTACCAGGCAGACAGTCTTGTACCTTTGAGGTACACAGATTCAGATTTTTTGTCAGACATAAAACTTACATCAGGAGGCAACCTTGCAGATTCTTTACAAAGAGCTTATCAGTTAAGACTTTTGATAGTCATATAGAGGGCATGGGAGTCAGATATATATGTCAACATGGTTTTGAGTATAAGTGAGAGATTATTAGGGTCGATATACTGAAAACTATATTTTTAGTATTTAATTTTATTTTAATAAAATTAATTTCTATTTTATGACATTTTTATAAGCAATGTATATGTATCATTTTTTTAATATTATGCATAAATGTCATTTATTCTGTATAGTATTTTATCTGGTGTGTAGAGTACGGTTTACACACAAAAGATTAGATTTTAGGTTCTTGCAGAATATAAGTTTTATGTTTACAGTTGAGATGGAAATAGACATACCATCGGTACGACTATAGTACAGAGTTTTAGTACGCTTGTCTTAGTTATGGGGAACAGATAATAGCGTCGTCTATTGTTCTGACTTTCTCTGCTAGTACACTTTGTATGTATTGAACGGGACATTTGGGATAATTAATTTTATACTGACTATATAAATTAATTTATACCCTAAGATTATTATAAATATTGCTTATCCTCTTAATTCTGAAGTAATTATTGATTTGTATTTATTTAATATTAATTATTTTGATTTATTAGAGGGTGCGATCTTATATGGGTCTATATTTTCGGTGAATTGGATAGTGGTATTATTTATATGGTAAATATTAATTATTGACGGAATCTACGTCCCGAAATATCGGGATTGACGATACCCCCTTAAAGAAGCTTATAAGTTTTGACTAGGCTAAACCCTGCAGGTGAATTTAATTATTCGACGGTCAAATAAGTTAAGTGGAAGGGCTTAAGAAATATCAAGATGCCGATTAAATTATATTGTCAGTAATTAAATTTAATTGGCGGGTATCGAAAATCTTAATGTGGGGAGAAATGGTAAACATTTAATATCAGGAGTTCAATGCTATATGGTCTTGAGATTATGGGTCAAAGTGCAATTATAGTTCTTTAGTGGTGTGAACTATAATTCAGTGTTTTATAAAAATTACAAAAATCGCTGTTGATTTTTTATAATTGCAGATACCGCTATGAGGTTTGCTTAATTACAAAAACCGCTGATACGTGTCTGTGTTCCACTGAAAGTATTAGTCATAATTACTTCTGAGGTTCCTGCTGTAGCCCTATAAATATGCGGGTAGGCTAAACTAGTTTCATAACTTGTCTTTAAGACTAAAGCTGTCCAGGTTCTGTTGGTACGAGTTCTCGAAGGATTATAGCCCACACTATATCTGAGAATCGCATAAGAGAATACAGTAGAAAATCTGACAAGTGCTTCAACTCGGATTGAAATTGTAGTTGAAGATTCAACTGGTTAAAAGGTATTCTTCTAAATTAACTTCGGATGCATGAATTTTATTTTGATCGTTCGTCATCAAAAGTTTTCATCTGGAGCCCGTTTCGGCGTTTGCTCGTCCAGTTAATTTTTTTTAGATAATAGTTTACAAAATCAAAGATCTTGGTAGTTTTGCTTCCAACAGAGGGAACTCCGATGGGCCAATCTTCTTCGTCATCATGTTGGTTTTCTTCTACTAGTGGATTCCATACTTGAGTGTCGACTTGCACTACGTCAAGTCTTCCATCTCAATCCATCTTTCTTCTAATTCTTTGAGATCCCACAAACCATCTACATCTATGTACAAGATCTCATCAACATCAAGAGAGCACAAAATTGGTCCTTCGGGCAAAGGAGTTGTCGGATTTGGTTCGTGAAGCAAAAATATATTGATAGATGGATCAAATAAGGAATTCATCGTCTGCAAAGAGTTCACTTGAGGTAGAATTTCTTCTTCCTTTCTTACTGTCTTTATCCTCGGTTTGTTCTATGTTGATCGATACATTCTCAAACTGCTCACCTTCATTGCTTTCGATCCCTTTTCCCTTAGATGATTCATTTGTCAACAGGGTTCCTATGTCTGATTTTTTGACTTTAAGCTTGTTTCAACTTCACTGTACCACACCAGATCATCACTCAGTGTAGTTGAATCAACTCAGTGTAGCTGAATCATGCCATTTGAGTGCTAACCCTCCTAGATCTAGCTTGTCTAGTGCCTCAAAACATTCTTGCTCTTCCCAACAGTATTGAGTCTCTTCATTCTCTTTTTGATTGTTGTTCGAAAAAGGATAAACATCATTTCCCTCATAGAAATTGTAGATAGGCCAAATCTTCAAATTCTTCTTCCAAGGGTTTATTAGAAAAATTCATTGATTAGCGAAACATTAGAAAAAGTCAGTATCTTAACTGCGGGCTTCGGTTCGGTTGTTGCTACTCTGAACTTGGCCGGATCAAAAACTTCGTTCTCTTCCTCAATGAGACTAACATTCTGTTGGGATGCATGATTCGATAATGGGTTTGTGGTTACATTTGGATTTTAGGTTGGAGTAAGTGGAGGAATCACTTTGTTATCTATTACATCCTGAATTTCATACCGAAACCTCATGCAGTTGTTGGTCAAGTGACCATGCCCTTGATGGAAGGCACAATACTCGACAAAATTGTATCTTAGAGGTAATAGATTTGGAGGTGGGGTCGAGTCCAAAGGTTTTAATAGCCCCTTCTCAATCAATCAAACGGCTTAATAGGGTGGATAACGGCATAGTTAACGTGGTGAAGGTCTTTTTGGGGCTCGGGATTGATTTTTAGAGGAAGGTTGGGTAGATAGACTGGATAGGTTTGGATGTAGGTTCAAGAGATTCACATTAAAGGTCTGGCTCACATGGTTGGTGGAATTGCTAGTTGGATTGGGGTTGTTGGCATATGGTTTTCTTATCCTCTAACTCGATTCTCCTTTCTTAATATCCCATGACTGTAGTGCATCTTTTATCCGTATCTCGACATCGAAAATTTTCTCAAATGTCATGTGCAATTATGTGATCAAATATTTTTGGAATTGGGGTTGTAGGTTATTCACTACCATCCATCTTTGCTCTTTCTCCATGGCTCGATTGGCTATCTCCATTGCCTTGGCTTTCCAGCCAGTTAAGAACTCAACAGAAGACTCCTTAAAGTCTTATTTGGTAGTCTCGAGTTCTCGAGTCTTGACATTGAGTTAGATATTGTAATTGTGCTTGTTCACAAGCGCAGTAGCAATATCTTTCCATGTTCTCGTCTTCACAACATCCAATGAAAAGAATCATTTGTGAGTAGCCCCCGACAATGAACAATGGAAGAGCTGGGATTTCAATTGGTTACGGATTACCATAGGTGATAACGTACCCACATACATTCTAAATGAATCTTTAGATCCCCAATTCCATCGAACTTTGTCATATTGGGCATCTTAAACTTTTTTTAGGAGTTTTGTATCGAAAAAAGGCAAAGTCCTTCTACATCTAGCATGAAATATTCCTCTCATCGGGCTTTATTCAAAACTTTCTCCAATTTATCAATCTTATCAGATAATATCGACTCTCTTTCTTTTGTGGCTATACCCTCCGGGACAAAACTCGTTGAGCCACTAATGGGGGTACTACAACAAGTTGGACCTCCCTGGGTGTCAAGTTCTCATCCCAAATGTGTTATCCTACACTTTCTATGTGATGATCATCCTATGGAATTGCATTTGGGTCTACCACCTGGATCTATAGAGACTGAATCTATGCTTGGCACTGGTCCTGAATCTTGGCCTGGTTGTTTGCTGTTGTACTGACTTCTTCTACTGTTCACTGCAAGTCCATGATAGCTCTTATCATATTAACCATGGTCAAATTACGATCTTCCATCGGTGATACTGAATCTTCTTGATCTATCTTTTTGAGTCTCCCTATTAGAGATCTAGCCCAAATGTGTATAGGTTGTAACGCCCTGATTTTTGGGCACGTTAAGACACACACACACACACACACATATATATGTATTATAAGGGTTATGTTAACGCATTCATTAATACTTAAATATGATAATTCATTTATAGATAGCGATGTTCTTTTACACCAACCAAAAAATATGTAGGTAATATAGTTTTCCATTACAATGTCTAAAAAACATGAAACTTGCACAAATTTACATCACAAAGCGATAAAAAAGGAAACTTCAATCTTCTTAGGGTTGTTCCAAAAATCTCTCGGCAGCTGGTACTCGACCCCATGAGGTTTTCTTGATGATGAGATCCTTTCTCTCCTTCTGTGGCACTAACGCTGTGAGCCGAGGCCTAGAAGAAAACTCCAAAATCCTACTAATCTAACTCGAAACACAAATCAACCAAACACATTCCGCACTAAAATGATCACATTTATATATAACAATTTGAGAGAGAATCAAAAGTAAATTAAACTACAACATGTAAGTATAGCATTTGAGTGAATTATGAAGGATGTTAAGTGAGCAAAAGATGTATGATAATAGATGCTATGCATATGCCTAGCTCGACCATGGACCAATACTAAACCAAGGACTCCATGCCGAGAATTCCAAGAGGCAGAATTTTGTCAATTGACACTATGACCATCATGCGATGCCTCGATTTTCGGGCACGTTAGGACAGATATAAGTTAAATAAAGAAATATTTTAGTCAGTCATTCATAGATATGCATTATAATATTACATAATTGAAGTTCAACGTAGCCAAAATATATATAAGTGTTTACAGTTTCACAAGAAAATTCAAAATTACAATGATCGCTTGAAAATTGAACAAAAAGAAACAAAAGATGATTTGATCCTTCATCTAAGCTTCACCGGGAGCTGCCTACTCTGGGAACTCTCCCTGTTTGGTATAGTCCTCATCGTAAGTGATCTCTTTCTCAAAGGCTTCCTCCTCACCTTTGGTATGAAGCCATGAGCCAAAACCCAGAAAAAAACACTTCAACTCTCTAACCAATCTCACGGCACAAATACACCACAATACAATTCATACAACACTTAAAAACATTTATATGTCAAGGAGACTAGCAAATTTGAAATATATATCATGATAGGCAAGTAAATGTAAAAACAACTAATTATGCGTGGGATGTAATGATAAACGTGATGCAACGTGAATGCCAAACCCAACATATACCAAGATCAAAACATGAATTCCATGCCGGGAATTACAAGAGTAGACTTATGGGCACTTGATCACCAATGCCATCATCTGGCCTCACTGTGAATAGTAAATGCGTTGGGAGTTTCATGCCATAACTGTTTTACTCAATGGCAATGGTGTGGGGGTGGGCCACATTCTCTGGGCCAACCAAAAACCAACGATCGATCAATCACACACAACACACACACACGCACACACACACACACACACACACACACACACACATATATATATATATATATATATATATATATATATATCAACCCACCTCAAGATTCGAGATGCCCGCATTGGTGTCAACCCAAAGTTTAAGCTACGAAAGACGGAATGCTAGCGACGAACCCATGGTGCCCAATAAATTCCATCATAAACAATTTTCATACATCAGGGATGCACCCAAGGTGTTCACAGGGAATACATCTCAAAATATTTATAAAATCGACAACCAGGGACGCCCTAGACTTAGAACCAAAGAAATAATAACTCCAATATTCCCAAACCCACAACGGTATGTGACGCCCCGTCTTACGGGCACGCCAGGACATACATAACTATAATTAAGGGAGATATTCTAACCATGCATTCATAATTATATTTGATAATACTACATTATTAAAGGTTTAGAACTTTTTCAAAATACTTAATGATTACAGTCATCCAGAAAGTTTAACAAAAATTTACAGAATGTTTGCGAAGACTGAACATGTGAGACCCTGACCCATTTTCTTTTTTGGTATCTTTCGACGCGCGTTTAGTGTTTTTGTTGCAGCATGTTTATATTCGTTTTGATGTATGTTCGGGCTTAGATATGCATGTGGGGTTGGTTCCTGGGGCCGTTGGGCGTTCTGGTGTGAGTAAAAAAAAAATTTTTTTCGAGGCCTATAAATATCTGGCGTTAGATATTTTCAAAAGATATTTTCTAAATTTCTTAGTTAAGTTTTCTCTTTTTCTCTCTGCCTTCTCTCTAACTTCTCGGGGGCCCGGGGATCGATTTTTGACGATCCAACTACTGATCGTTGCTATTGGCATGGTGGACTATGCATCCATCTGGATGGAATTTTATTATGGCGTAGTTTGGTTTTGCATGTGGTTCGAGACGTCGAGTTTTTAATTCGCTGAGGTAGGATCCTAGACTCTCATGTTGTATAAGGGTGCTACGTGTAATCGTGTATGTTTTTACAGTCATGAAATATATGAAAAGTTGGTTTATGTTTCCAAAAAAAAGTCGAGTTTTGTTTATAAAATCATTTTTGATCTTTTTGGTTAGATGAAATGAGTTTTTGTGGTGTTTCTTTCGGTGATTCTTAGTGGTTTTGGGCTTGTGTATGTCCGAGGGTGTCGAAAGAGAGTTCAGTTGCTTCGATTTTTGGTTTGTATGGTTGTAGGCTTCCCTTTTTAGCAAAAAGGTCAGTTCTCGGTGCAGGACCGCTCGAGGGACCGCTCAAGCGATCTAGAGGGTGGTCTTGGGATGTTCTCGGGTTGTCAGACCGCTGGACAGACCGTTCAAGCGGTCTAGCCCGCGGTTTGTTTTCGCTGATTAAAAATTGGTTTTTAAAATAGATGAATCTCTCTCATCTGGACTTGGAATGGGGTCATTTTTGTGTTCAAATTGAAGCCTCGGAAGTTTTATTTCCAATGACACCTCTCTCACATTACAATTCTTTTTGTAGAAAAAGTTATGGCCAAAATAGTAAGGGTATATCAAAATTTCTTAACCGTTTTTCATCCGTTTTTGGCCAAATATTTGGGAAAAGGTTATTTTTCATCTTTAATGGAACTTTTTATCAAATTACTTGTTCCTTGGGATGTTTTTTTGTTTGGTGGTTGGGTTTTGGGTTACTAATGGTATTCAGTTGACTAATGTATGTGATTAGTCGATTGAAATACTGTTGGGTTTGTTTTTGTGTTCTGTTGGTTGTGTTGTGGCTTTAGGGGTCGTGTCATGGCCTCGGGTGTTTGTTTAGATGCCATCCTCAGAGGTGACGTGCATGGTTCGATGCTGGTGTTGGTGCACGGTTAGGTGCGTGGTGTTTGTCCATCGTTGGGTGTGGGGCATGTTTGTGCCTATGATTTTTTTAGGAAAGGTGATGGTTTGTGAAAATTGGGGTTTTATGAGTTTGGTATTGACCTTCGGATTAGGCCTGGTATTGTGGATTGTTGGTTGTCCATGTGAGTGGATGTCGCGTTATGTGACGGGTGGCGTCATGTTGCGAAGTTTATACGTGGCTTTATGCATTTATAACTCTAGTTTTATTTATGCATGTGATAAGACGAATATGTGGTTTTTTATGATTTTTGAAACATAAGACGAATATGTGGTCTTATATGATTTTTGAAATATAAGATGGATATGTGGTCTCATATGATTTTAATACGGTGTTTGCCTTGGCTGACGATGGACGAAAACGTGGTCTGATGAATGTGAGACTGTGTACCGGGTGATTTTTGATATATATATGCATGTTAGGTATTTTGACGCCTTTTTTTCGCTTTGATATGCCTATATGAGTTTTGATTCATATTTTGGTTATTTTAAGCATGCGGGGTTTGTCCCGGGGGCCGCGGGGAGTTACGGTGCGAATTTCAAAATTTAAAAAAAAAAATATTTTGGAGGCCTATAAATATCTAGAGTTAGATATTTTCAAAACTTAACTCCTAAGTTTTCTCCTTTTTCTCTCTGCTTTCTCTCTAATTTCTCGGCGGCCCGGGGCTTGATTTTTAACGAACCAACAGCCGATCCTTGCTTTTGGCTTCGTGGTCTACGCATCCATCCTGACAGAATTTGATTTTGACGAAGCTCGAATTTGCATGTAGATCAAGGCGTCAGGTTTTTGACCCAACGTGGTAGGATCTCAGATTCTATTGCTGTATAAGGGTACTATATGTAATATTGGGAATTTTTACCGTTTAAAAATGCATGAAAAGGTGATTTATGTTTTAGATTTGGTTTTTGATTTAAAACTGTTCTTCGACATTTTCGGCGGATGGAAGTGCGTTTTGAGGGTTTCTTTTCGAGGTTGTGGTGCGAGGCTTGGGCGTGTTGATGTTTGAGTGTGTTTGATGAGTGTTTGATGGGTATTTGGAGGTTCGATTTGAGTTTTGAAATAAAAAACCAGTGAACCCGTAGCTCAAAAATATTTTCTGGGTGAGTTCAGTCGACTGGATCATCATTTGGTGAGTTCAGTCGACTGAAATTCCTTCTATTTTGGTTCTCCTTTTCCAGTGAGATTTTCAGTCGACTGGGGGCTTGGGCCAGTCGACTGGGGTCCTGTGTGGGCTGTTGGTGATGTCTAGGTGGTCCGGTGATTGGGTGTTGGTTTTCCTCGAGTGGTTTGATCAATGAAAAAGTAGTTTTTACCAAAACTTTTGGGAAAAATGTGATTTTAGAGGTTTGGAGCTAGCCCTTGGGGTTGAGGCTCACTTTCTAAAATGTTTTGATAAAAATATGTTTTGTTTTACCTATTTGGTTTGATCTCTATGTTCATGGATTGGATCTCTTGTTTATACATGCGTTGTATAACTGCTTTTCGGGAAAATATTTTAAAATGTTTGGTTGATCTCCATGTTGATGGATGGATCTGTATATATGTATAATATATATTTGTGAAAAGATTTTGTAGTTGATGCTACAGTTCGATTTTTATAAGATTATCTAGATGTACTAGGATAATAGGTATTTGGCACGAGTTGCCCTCGGTGAAAGTCCAAAAACGTGCGCAGTGTAGGTACCTTTGTTATCCTTTGGGGTAGTTCCCGTAAAGAAGGTCGGTTTGGGTGCTCTTTTTCCTCAGGTTGTCAGGCCCGTAAAGTTAGCTTTTACGTCTTGGTGCTCCATATAGAACTTGTCATTACCTAGAAGGTCTTAAATGAATCAGGACTAGGTAATTGGCAGAAATCTATAGTTGTTGTTACCTCTATCCCTTTGTGATGGAGTTGGTACATACGATCATATTCTTCTTCTTTTTCACGATGGTACATTCCGTGAGGGAACAATGTTTGACTACTGTTTTTCCTTAACTATGGTTGGTTATTTGCAATATTTGTATCACATGGTGTGAAGAATGAAAACAGAGTTTTATGTTAATAAAACCGTTTTGGGAGACTTGTGTAGTCTGATGAGAAAACTTGGGGTTTGTGAAAAACTTTTTTAGGTTGTGGTTGAGTTCAGCTCCCACTCATATGGTTGCATATTTTTTTGCTTTACAACTTATTATTTGCTTCTATTGGGCTTCAACTCACGGGTGAAAATTTTCTGTAAAACCTTTTTCAGGTAATGCTGTGGATAAGGAGTAGCTTTGGTGGTGCCCGCGGTGGCGGAAGACTTTTATAGTTTTCCTTTTTGGTATGCCTATTCCTGAAAGCAGGTTTTGTACGCCGTAAGGCGATAAATTGTATGCATGTTGGAATTGTATGTCTTTTATATATGAGAGATACATTTTGTTGGGTTTTTCTTCGGTTTCAACAGGCGGATTTTAATATATGAAAACCTATATTTTCATATAAAATGGATGTTTGGTGGATTTTCATGTGACCACGTATTTTGGGGCGTGACAATGAATGTTAGCCCTGGTTAACGAACAACGGAACCATGGTCTTAACGATGCACTTGTGTGTTGGAACGTGGAAGAAAAATTTAGAATCGGCACCGTGACCGTAAAAAACGGCGCGTGCGTTTTTCATGAAAAACGATAACATTAAACTGATATATTGTTATTAAATATACCTTCAAAAAACTTGTTCAAGTTTCTTTGATGCAGAACAACGATCCGAGACGACCCAATGATCTTCTCACGTATATCCTAACGCACACAACGATCCTGATGAGTGGGCACCGATCCGGATCTTCGTGTTTTTCTCCTTCTTGATTTCTATCTCACACCTCTCTCTCAAAACCAAAGG
>JAUMHN010420405.1:0-13338 GCA_032360265.1 Heliamphora ciliata
CTACTCTTTTAAATCAATAAACTCTCGGTAGTACATTTTTACAAAGGTTTTGGCCTTGTTTGGTCTTCTGGTTTTAAGTCCCTTCCGTTTGGGCAGTTTGGTGGTTGTTCAGTTGCTTTCTACGTGACCCGGAGTTTGGGACGTGACAATTTGACTGCAATCGGTTGTTAGATTTGTCAATCCACATTGATGTATTCAAATGATTTAATTAAAGGGTTATTAATTCAGGAATGATTTTATATTGTGGGTAATAGTTTGCTAAACAATTGAAAGAAATAAGACTACCTGGAGGTTCACCGATAATTGCTAAAAGTAAAGTATACGAAGTCATAATGCGAACAAGCTTTTAAGAGTAGGAATAGGCTTAATGAATCCAATGCCTTAATTTACTTTGCAAGTATGCTATGTAAGTATGGTATGAAACCTCCAACTCTATTTATGTTATACCCTTTATGCCCTTAATTCCATGGTCCTCATTATCCCACTTGCAAGCTACTGCTGTAAATAACATAGTAAAGGATGCTTTCAAAAACCGTCTAGATTCTTCTAAGGAACATTCCTCCTTTCTGTCCTATTGAGAGGATGATCCTTGGCTAGCCTATGGTGTTAAATTAAAAAGGTGGCATATCTAGTTTCGAGGTTGGTCTAACTTAAGTTGATGCAACACTTTTAGATTCAACCTAAAAAGTTGTGTAAATCCTCTTTCTTGCTTGGTGACAAGTTAATAAATCCCTAAATAGTAGTCATTCAGGGCCTTTGGCCTGTTTGATGTTGGGTCAAATTTGTTTGGGATTGCAGGTCTTATGCCACTTGAACTCAAATCCATCTTACCTATACATTTGGACATGCATGGTCTTCTAGTCTACTCTATGGATAAGAGACAAAGATCCTGCAATTCGACACAGATATTCTAGATAGCATTATGAATCGCTAAAACCTTCTTACCTATTCACAATTAGATCCGAAAGAGAAACTAATCAATAGTTAGTCGAAGTGAATTTAATCACAATTGTATAAGATATTTGCTAAATTAAAATTATTATAAATGAAATCATGGACATGGACATTTGATTTCTTTGAAGCACACAAGAATTTGTCTCTTGATTGATTCTGCATCTTCCTGGATGCTTAAGAGGATTCCATCACCATTCCTTTCCTAAACCATAATTTTTTTGGGTAAATAGTAAACCTAAACCATAATTATACAAACAAGTTTCTTCTTTTGCATCAAATCCAAGTCCCCAACTAATCTACAACATATTTTATAATGACAAGGAACGAGAAGATGATGAGTACAAAACGTAACACACAATTGTAAGCACGACAACTATAAAATAGCGCACTCTTTGTAGTTTGTTTCATCGGTGCTTCTTAGTGTGGTTGGACATGGTGCCTGTCCATCGAAATGAATACATTGTCGTGATTAAAATTGCTAGGGTAACAGTAAAATGTCTTCTAATTGTTGTGTTTCGTTCTAGGAACGAACAATCGCATGCACAAAATGTACATGCGGTTGCATTCGTCCATTGCAAGTCATGATGATTTGAGAGTTTAATGAAAATTGACCCTAAAACGCATACTCGCACTAATGTCCGTGAATGAATGTTGTCAGATATGACATAATTGGTGCTAATTAGTGCAAACCCATGTTGGGAAGCCTTCAGACAGAAATTGCATACTTAATAGGGAGGGTTGTTTGCGTTATGAATTTTGATTTCGTCTCTACGAAAAATTTTGTTCGACTAGATGTTAGGTAGTTAAAAACACTATTCTATCACAATGGATTAATGTTGGATGGTGGTGGTTGGTTGGTATGTGGAGGTCAGGATGGTTGTACCATAGTATTTGCTTGGGGTTGAAAGTGATGCGAACTTAAAAATTGGTTCATATTCATCATCTTTCCCATTAAAACATATGGTTGTTTTTCGGACTCCTCTCATCAAATGGTCACGGGAACCATAACTAGTGTAAATGTGCTAATGTGAATCATTGTCACCGCAGATGGATAATTTCGTCGGACCACATAACAAGCTCTTGGATGAGTTAACTGAAGAAGACGTTTACCAACTAACATTTGACTCAGAAGAGCTTGCTGAAGAGTTCTACAATACATATGCGAAGGTGCATGGATTTAGTGTTCGAAGGGATAATTTGCACAAGGACAAGAAAAGTGCATTGGTTGTGTCACGAAAGTGGGTTTGCTCAAAGGAAGGCCAAAGGAAACGTAAATACCTTCAACGATAAGAGCAGAAGAAATAACCACAGTCATTGACGAGAGTGGAATGTCAAGCTACGTTCCGTATCAAGTTTGATGGCAAACGTGGTACATACGTGGTAGCCCATTTTCTCAATGACCACAACCATCCCATGATATGGCCCCTTAGTGTTACATTTCTGCGTTCACATAGGAACATCAGTTGTCCGAACAGAGCAAATGTTAATGTAATGCATAATGTTGGCATGGGAACTAACCAGATAATGGACTATGTGGCGTAATAGTCGGGGGGTTACCAGAATGTTGGATACACACAGAAAGAATTATACAATTATTTTGTTACTGAACGCCAGGCAAAAATTGGTGATGGTGATGCAAAAACTACCTTAGCATACTTATTTGCTAAGGCCGAACAAGACCCCATGTTTTATTACAAATACGACATTGATGGGGAAAGTCGTTTGAACAATTTATTTTGGAGAGACTCGGCCTCTCTTGTGGACTTTATGTGCTTCGGTGACGTATTAATATTTGATACGACGAACCGAACGAATGCATACCAGAAGCCTTTTGTTATCCTTGCCGGGATCAATAACCACTTCCAAAACGGCAATATTTGGTTGTGCATTGTTAACGGTGATCGAGCTATGCGCAACGCCATCCAATCCATTTTGCCCAATGCTCATCATCAGTTGTGTAAATGGCATCTTAAAAGGAATGCCCTAACAAACGTGCACAAGGACGGCTTCTTGGCAGGGTGTTCGAACGATGTATGTCATTGCAATGTACGCCAGATGTTTTTGAAGTAGCTTAGAGGAAACATGTTTCAGAGCATGGCTAAGAAAATAACAAATGGGTCGGGGAGCTTTATGCGAAACGCAAGTTATGGGCTGATGCATTCTTGAGGGCCATTTCTTTGCTGGCGCTGAGAGCACACACAGATGTGAGGGCATGAATGCGTTCCTCAATCGCTTTCTGAAGCTCAAACTATGCATTTATGAATTTTTACAAGCGTATGACAGGGCGCTCGCAAAACTACGACACAACAAAGCGAAGGCTCAAACCGAAGCTAAGAACACAACTCCAGTGCTCTCAATGGGTCTGAAAGCTATAGAAACATGCGGTGATGATCTTGACACGTACCATGTTTTACAAATTTTGGGAAGAGGTGGCATTAGAACAGTCGTTATTTCTGGTTGATAAGGTTGAGAACGAAGACATCCGTGTGTATTACTTTTCAAAGTACATGCAACTAGTACGCTGTTGGAATGTTGCGTACCATGCAAGCAGTCAGACGATTAAATGTCCATGCATGAAGTTTGAGTCATTGGGATTACCATATGCTCATATGATAAGTGTCATGAAAATAGTGCACTTGAAAGAAATTCCAAAGACTTGCATCTTGCCGAGGTGGACCATATCTACAAAATCATCTCCGTTGCACGATCGGACACCACTTCTAGAATGGATCACGCAGGTCACACGGTTCGGCACATTATCAGGTGCATGTAATGAGTTGTGCTACTATGCCTCTCAATCAGCAAAAGGGTATGAGAGGCGAGATAGGAGATTACAAAGCTAACTTGTAAGTTGAGAGAATTAGCCACCCAGAATACAAAGGTGGGCCCCGGCAACAATGATGAGGGGACGTCTATGCCTCCTAGTGTTGGTGATCCTACAATTATAAAGGGCAAGGGCATCCATCACATTTCACTGAAGATCATACCAAAGCGCCGAAGATGTGGTAACTGTAGACTCGTTGGGCATACGAGAAATAGATGTCCACTGCTTGGCATACGTGCATCTGCCGAAGATGTAAAAGTGGAATGGCCACTTACGAATGATGACGATGATGAGTACCTTAAAATGCATGTTGGCACATCCGAAGGTTGGCGTCAACAATATTTCACCAAAGAAAATACACAGAACGAATGCGACCTATCGTTTGTAGGCAGTCATTATGCACAAGGTTTGTTTGATAGTGATTTCATCTACAACCAACATTCAATCTCATATTACTAACGTTCATCATTTGGTCTAATTTGAATTTGTTCTACTATATTGTTGAGTTTGGATCTATATTCCTTTATAGGATGGAACACACGTAATAGACCCCAACAGCGTGTATGGTCAACATGTAGATGGTGCCGATGCAGAGGACGGCTCATTTGACAATGATATGTAAGCACTCCTGTCGTAGGTGCCTGTTTGTGTGGGGTAGCAGATTTGGGGAATTGGGTAGGCTTCCGGTCGCGTATTTTGCCGCAGGAGGGATTGTGACACCGACGGACGCAACCCTGATGATGCAGCTGGGTTGCATGTGACGGACTGTTCAATGAACCAGAAATTTTTAACTGTTCGGATTCATATAAGCGTGTTCGAGCGATTGTGCAGGCGGTAAGAAACTATAATGATCCGCATGTGTTGGCCGAGACGAGTTGTGGGTTACATGAGGCCATGGCAGGACTCAATCTCAGTGAGGACAGGGTCGAACAGTTTGGTGCCGGAGGTATATATTAATACAAGTTTCCCTGAACTTGTTTCTCTTGTTTATTACAAGCATGTAGGAAGGTTTTCTTCTAGTTTTTTGTGAGCAGATTATAAATGGTCTTTCAGCTACAACCTCAAGATGTTTGTTTTACTTGTACTTATCCTAATCATGGCCATTTTATGAGATACTAAAAGCAATTGAGAGTAAATTGGTTAATAAATTTGGCCATTGGTGGCTTGGTGCAGATCAATGTTTCTCTATGAGAACTAGAATTGGAATTGCATTCATCTATAGTTGTGCAATCGTTTCTTCTATTTGTATTATTATTTTGATTGTATGCACCACATTAACATATTTGTAGTGCCTCTAGTTTTGTAAGTTCATTCAATTGCTTTAAGGTTGGCTACAATTGAGTTTTGTTAGTTTTCTTGGCACCTACTCTGCGGGATGGTATAGAGAATCTGATAAAATTTTGAAACTAGTCTCCTAGATTGAACTGATCGTATTTGTGCTGGTTTGTTCATATGGTTCCTACTGTTGTGTATGTTTTCTTTCTTTCACTGATTTACTGTCACGTGTTGTTTGGGTACACTTTCATTAACCAATTACTCGACGAAATTAATGGCATGATTGAACTGATTACTCGACAGGCCTTAAAGATTTTAGTAGGCTTTTGGTGACAGTTTTCTTGACAGACCTTGAATCTCGCTCAATGGGTATTTAGTTGTCCCATTGACAGTCTTCTTTACGTAACTAAATAAAGGTCATAAAGGATTCTTTCCCTCGCTCGACATGCCATTTAATCCCTATCAAATAATTTGATAAAATGTACAATCTAGATCTCATCTATTGTTTTGGATGCTCTATTTGCTTTGTAGTTCATTTCTCCAAAAATCGAATGTGCCCGACGAATAAAATGCCAAAACATGGCACTCGAAAGTGAACAGTAATTAGCTTATGTACAATAAGAACTATTTATAGTTGGTGTTGAAGCAAATCTAACTCAAAGGGATTGTTTTTTTCTAAAAGAAAAAACAATTTCGACAAGTGTGACAATATTTAATGCAAGCAATCAATTGATATCCTTTAGTAAATAGCTTCTGTAGAATAAAAACAACTTACAGTTGGTGTTGAAGCAAATTCAACTCAAAGATTTGGTTTTTCTCTAAAAGAAAAAACAAATTTTTTTAGGTAATTAAATATAGCATAAAAAAGAAAAGAAACAAAGTACAAGGGGCATGCCCCAGGCCTTACAAGCACCACCAAGAACAAAACCAAAAGCATCAAAAAAGGCTTTCAGCTATGCCACAACCAGCAACAAGCCAACAAAAACATTGTAAAGAGACCATAATTGCCGCCCCCATTATTTAGCAAAATAATGGGAAAGGAAATAAGGCCAACCAAACAAACAACGCACAAGCTAATCCATTTAAAACCAAAAGCCTAAACAAGGAATAAACCCGAAGCAACAGCAAGCCCAGAAAAAAAAACAAATTTGCAAGAAAATCACTTCAATCGAGAGCCACCAGCATAAATCCTGGAATTCCACTTCAGCCACATACAAAGATAGGAAAATTTGCAGGATTGGATGAAGACAAATAGCCCCAAAAACCACACCAAATAACAATCCCAGCAGCCGCAAAAAAACAGAGAGAAACTGCAGCAAATAGAAAACATTGAAGCAACAAAGCCACCAGGAAGAAAGAAATAAGCTGCAGTTCAACAGCCAAGACCACAGCACCTAGCAGGAAGAACCATCTGCTAAAGAAACCGAACCTGAAAGGACAAAAAAAAAAATAGCCAAGCCCAACAACACACACACAAGCCCTTACACAAGCCGTAAGGGGAAGGCTATACAAAAAAGGACCACAGGAAACCATCAAACCGACAAGAAAACAGAAACAAAAAACACAGCTGAGAAGGGCAACAACCAACAGCCCCATCATAAAGATAAGGGGAAAACCAGACAAGCCCAAAAAAATAAAGCAAACAACTATAAAGGAGCTATGAACACCCCTCATAGCTAGGGATCAAAACCTGGAGCAAAATATAAAACTAGCAGTAAAAAAAAACTAGGGACTTAATAAGCTGCTGCCACCAACAAAATCTGAAGCAAAGCAATAGTCCGGGGCACTAGGACCATTACGCTCCCAACCGAGGCTTCTTCCTTCGAGGAGCCGGCAACTAGCAGGACCTGAACATATCAAACAGTATAAACCAATGAAAGTACAGAAAAGAACACACGCACCCAGATGGGATATACAGCTAATAGACAATAGAAAGCTCAGCACTCCAAAGAAAAGAGGGTAAATCTCACAAAGGAACCAGACAAGTGTATAACTCAAACTCCAAAGGGAAAGAAGCAAATCTCACTAAACTCCTCGCTACGATAACAAAATTCTAGACCTTCCAAGCCAATCTGCATAACAACAAAACTTGCAGGGAATAAATGTTAGAGACCTCACAAAACACTCACTCATAAGGACTGTATCACTCAGCCCTCCAAAAAGGAGGAAGAAGCTAAACTCACAGTCATCCAAGCAAAGTTGCCAAGCTGCAGCAAATAAGAAGAAATTAATAATTGTCATTGGTTGAAAAAGTATCCATCCCAAGGCTCCACTCACCCTGGATCACCATATTAGTTTGAGAAACAGACACTATCCTGAGGGTGGAAAGCCTCTCTCTCACCATCACAAAGATATCCTTCAAGACTCCCTCGCAGCCCTTCTTAGTACCCTGGAACTTTCTAAGATTACGTTCCCTCCAAATACAATAAACCAAGACAGAGAATGCCAATCTCTTAACGCTAGCACTCAAAGTTTTACCGATCACCTTAGTGACAAAAGCATCCTTCCATGTCATCCAAGAATTCTCAGACCAACTAACCCCACACTTGGCTAAAACCCTAGTCCAAATAGACTGAACAAAGGGACAAGCAAAAAAGAGATGATCGTGAGTCTCCAAAACCCCAGAGCATAAATAACAGCTAACATCACACTCAAGACCAAACATACTAAGCCTATCACCCGTACTAAGGCGACCTCTAATCACGACCCAGAGAATAAAACTGACGTGAGGGATGTGATGTTTGACCCAAACCAGCTTACACCAAGACGGGGCAGGTTTATGAACTCTAATCTCCTCCCAAAGGGACCCAATGGATAATTTATTACCGTTGAGGGACCACTTGATTCTATCACACCGGGTTGCATCAGGAAGAAAACTAATCTCCCTACGCATCTCCAAAAGATCCAGAGTCACAGCCGAGGGCCATCTCCAATAGTTACCATTCACAATCTGATTAACCATGGCTTCTAGACCCATCCCGGAGTCATACACGATCCTAGACCCCTTAGCCTCAACCAAAGACCCCCAGGGATGCCAAGGGTCAAACCACAAAAAGGTATCGTCACCATTGCCAATCTCGTAAAGGAAAAAGTGCTTGACCAACGGACGCAATTGGAGGATCTTCTTCCAGCACTAGGAGGCCAATTGCGGGATCTTAACTGTCCAAAAAGATTTACCACGAAGAATATTAGATTTAATCCACATGCACCATAAGGACACATGCCCTGTTAACAAGAACCAAATATGCTTGGCCACCGTAGCTTTATTCCACAAAATCAAAGATTTAATCCCAAGGCCCCCCCTTTTTGAGAGGGACACACACCTTCTCCCAAGCAACATTAGCACCAGATGACTTCATATCGGGGCCACTCCACAGAAAAGCGCGGAGTAACCTCTCAACCTCCTAAAACACTTTCTTGGGGAGAATAAACAAAGAAGACCATTAAACTTGCATGGAGAAGAGAATAGAGCCAATCAATTGGACTATGCCAGCGTAGGATAGAAATTTACTAGTCCACGCCTGGATCCTACCAGCAATCCTATCAATGAGAGGCTTACAATCCCGGTAAGTAAGTTTAGTAGTTATAAGGGGGACCCTGAGGTACCTAATAGGAAGCGAGCCCTCACGGAAACCTAGAACATCCAAAATCTCCTGTTTCAAAACGCTACCAACCCCAGAGAAGTAAATGTCACTTTTTTTAGGACTGGGGGAGAGACCAGACAATCTCTGAAACTCATCCAGGACCTGCCGGATAACTCTAACAGAAATAACCTCTGCCTTAGAGAAGACCATGAGATCATCAGAAAAGCAGAGGTGAACATCTTGTTCTTACCGCACCTCCAATGGTAGTTGAATGGAGATTCCTGCGTACGCTTCTCTAACAAACCAGCCAACACCTCACAATTTAGACAAGCAACAGGTGACAAATGGCCTCACAATCGGATAGAAAATTATTTTCAGTCTCAACATGTATTGTCTCAAATGAATTCGGACCACCTATTTGTGTAGCTCCCATATGGTGGGATCCACACAAATGTATGACAACGCTTATTATGCTTGTTTGGCTATTCCTATTTTTGTTTTAATTTTTAAATTTTTATTCAAGAATTTTATTTTTATTTTTTTGGTTTGTCGAATATGATTAAAAGAAGGAAAAAAACTTACTAAAGACGAAAGTAAACAAAACCATTGACTTATTAACTTATTTTATTTTTTATTGTTTTGATAATTTTTTAGTTTTTTATTCTTTTTCAATAAAAAAAATTAAGAACGTAAAAAAAATAACTTAAAAATAAAAAAGCTCAATAACAATAAAAATGAATAATATAGAATAAAGTTAATAAAACTATGATAACTATAAGTAAATAAATAAGCGAGTTTATTTGAAATAAGCTTGCCTAATAGCAAACAAGTACTGCAAATAAAAATATAAAAACGAATTTAAAAAGAGACACCTAGGAATTGACGCTCGACGTGGAGCTCCACAGGCTGTGTTGGGCACCAAGTCCAATGACTCCTAGGAACTGGCGCTCGACCTGGCACTCAACAGGCTGTGTTGGGCGCCAAGTCCAGTGGCTGCCAAGAACTGGCGCTCGACGTGGCGCTCAACAGGCTGCGTTGGACGCCAAGTCCAGAGAATCACTTGAAACGGCGCTGGACATGCTCTCGAATTGGCACCCAACAAGCCTGAAGGAAACATTATATATTAGGCACCATTTTTCATAAAATGTTTTTGTAAAATACATGAAATTCATTGTGTTTTATTGAATTTAGTATTGAAATAGATTTTGGTCGTTATCTTTAAAATATTTACTTAATTGAGTAATATCTTATAACTTTTTTTAGAAAATTCATCGACCGGAGAATGAAAGGCATAATGATTTCAAGCCAATTTGGTCCGAAAATTCACTAATAAAAATTTATTAGTGGATCGTTCGGCCTGAAATCGTATTTATAGCTTTTGTTTAGAGATTAGTCTTGTTGTTAGATTAATTTCATTAAGAAAAATTCGAATATAAACAACTCAAATGTGGAAGACTAGCTCCTTATGGTCATTTGAGCCGAGCTCGGGCCAAGGTTGAACATGTTAAGTTTCAAATGTGTAGAGCTCGAACACATTATTGAAATGATATTCAAGTTCGTGTCGAGCTTGAACAAGACCAAAAGAAATCAAACTAGTTAATGCCAAGCTCTATTCGTTTACACCCCTACTTGCCATGCTAACGTAATATTCAACAAGTTATAAAAAATATTGATACAACATCAATTGTTAGGAAAAACACGTCAAATTATAAAAGTACTTTATATAAGTAGAAATGTTAAATGCATAGTAAGTGGATCACTATTATCTCACACTTACCTAACAAAGGTGAGTCAATATCGCTTATGTTGGGCGACCCTGTACGCAGGGTAGGTTGGAAATTTGTGTTGGCCGATTTTGAGCTGGAGTTTTCTGGGACTGATCTGTCGTTGCTTCTTTTGGCTGGCTAGGGGCCCATCTACCCCTAGTATTTTACTCATAGACCTCTGATGGTTCCCATTTGGTTGTTCTTTGGACCTGTGGTTTGATCATTGGGGGCCCTTTTGTCAGAGCCTTTATTTGACTGTGGAGGTTCCATTTCTTCACTTGCTCAGGCTACGTCAGTTTATCTGGTTGGTTAGAGGACAAGCCCCTTTGACCTCCTGAGCTTAGAGGTTTGGTTATTCTCTCAGCTCTATAGAGATTTTTTTGGCAAATCCTCTTAGGAGAGTAGGTCTTTCCTTGTCTGAGATTTGGAACTTTTCGAGGAGCCGAGTTTCAGTAGGATTTTGTTCTTTTGTGTTGGATGAGGTGTTCTTGTCCTATCCATGCGGGTTGTGCATGGAATTTGTTTTATTAGGAGTTCCCCCGCTGTCAAGCGGGGGTTAGGTGTGTTTTGCTATAGTGTTATTAGGTTTTTCGTTTCCTTTTGGATATGTTGGTAAGTGATGTAACAACCTGGGGTATGCCCCTTGAAAATATGTACATTTTTTTTTCTTTTATGTTATAGTTAATTACCCCAAAAAAATGTGAGTTAATATTGCCTCTTTTGAAGTATTTTTTTATATGGTCATTCAATTCACTACATAAATAATGTTGCATAGTGTTTCGAAACTAGAATATAATTACTAACAAAACACTAACATAATCCAAATATGTAGGCCACTTTCATCACCCAATCACATTTGAAAAACACACCACATGACATATGGTCCATCTCAACAACACCATGGGCGTGCTAACGCACTCAATTAGTACACTGTTTCTCTTTAAGAAGTACAATAGGAATTATTAACGAGTACAAAGCATAAACAATCCCAAGGCGTAGATCAATCATGACTACTGCAACTACTGTGTGGGATTCCGTTTGTATTGTTACGATCATGCACATCTCTTTGCAAGGCCGGGAAACTTTTTATATATCTTCTCCAGTACGGTTGACTTATGCTTGTTATGCGTGTGAAGAACAAGGTCCACCGCTAGCCTCTTCCTTGCAACCTCGGAATCAAACATCAACTACATACGAAGATGGAAATGAATAAATAAGTTACAGATCGGATTACTTATGTTGAGTAAACAATTTCAGTACTTTAGCACCATTTGGGTACCTTTGGCATGTCAAACTCATCCAGATGTTGGCACTCATAATATTTTATGACGTGCATGCCCATAGTCATACCTACATTACATATGCAATCGCATTAAAAGACAACACCATATGAGGAATGCCAAAAAGTTGAAATGAAACTAACCCATTCTCTTGTTGTGGCAGCCATTCGAGTTGATGGATCGAAAAGTTGTTTAAATTGGGCATGGGAACCCCGTCACTATAGATGTACTTAGGTAAGACCTGGTTGAAGAAGCAAACCTGCACGTAGATGAAAGCAGGCGAACGTCATTGGGCATAAATAGTAGCGACTACTAGACATGGAAATATGGGAGTATACTAACCAAAGTCTTTATTGACTCCTCTTGGCTGAGATTTTGCATTGCAGAAGGGAATGAATGAATCTAAAATGTAGATAACTTTTTGGCATATGCCGATGACGGCCATATACCAATGTTGTCCATTGTCGTTGATAGGAATGTAGATCTGTACGAAATATATGAGAATGGGAATACATTGTTCTAGCAAGTCACAAAGCATAATGATCATAGAATATTACCCATTCACATGCAACTAGGCGGCCTGTATAGTGATGCATGCCAAAATATGAAGACAGAATTAAGTTTGGCTTGGCATTCCCACTCAATATCATTTGCTATGCAAACACAAACCATAATAATAAGGTTATATACAACATAAACCGAATGACATCAATGGAAACATCGTACGAAAATTAAATTGTAAAGATGCATACCGCTACATAAGTAGGCAAAAACCAATTTGTCCATAGTTCGTTCGGACTATGCTCTCATTGAAGGGTGGTTTTGTTGACGGCGACACAAGTAATGATCTGAGCATTTTCAAATTAAGTTATGGTAGTTAACAGATGAGTGAAGATGAACATAACAAAACAAGAAATGTAGATACTCACTGCATCACTCAACCATTCTCTTGGCCGTAGTCTCAATAAGTCATGTCACCTCACGTGGTCGGTGGTTGTTTCAATTAACACCTCCTTACAAAACCCAAAGTAAACAACTCAACAAAAGGAAAAACATATTTTGAACATGAAGTCATATTATGTGGGATACAACCTTGCTAACAACATCGTATCAAAGATGTATGTTGCGACGTGAGTCTACAAGCTCGAAAGTGGTAATTCGTTTGTTGGGTTTTGTGCGGTAGCATGCTTCACCGCCATCGCCGTCTGTTTTTATGATGAAAGTGGGAGAGTTATATGCGTATAGTAAACAAATGTATTTTATTTTCTACCCACAATATATGTATTAATTATCATCAGTAAAGTTAAGGGTTGTAATTTGTAACCTTTGCAGTTGATTATTTGCCTAACCTTCCTCTGCGCTTCGTTCGTCTTTGCTTGCCTACACTGCCTTGAACCATGTAAGGACCCTCAGACGGCATAGGCATTGTTTGTGTTGGAATATTACGTTTAATGGGTCTAGATAACTCCGTCGTAGGAATCTATGGAGTAGGCAACACAGAAGATGACTTAATAGACAACCCGATATGGATCGTCGTACGAAGAGAGCGCCGTAGGACATTGATTGGGGATATCGGTCCTGTCACCTGGAAGGACAGGGGGCGAGCGTGAATGCATCTTTTTCTTCGATTTCAACATTCTTCATTTTAATGTCTT
>JAUMHN010420416.1:0-13335 GCA_032360265.1 Heliamphora ciliata
GATTGTCATGGATGAATGCATCTAGTGAAATTAATGTATGGTTTGATTCGTATGGAGATGAATACAATAATAAGGAAATTGATGATGTCAATTATTATGTAGCTTAAGCTTGCATGGTTTAAATTTTCTTTGGAAATTGGTACAACTGAGATATAGCTGGAAATGAATTGGTGTAATAGTTTTGATTGCGTTTGAGAGTTGGAATCCAGGCGGTGCCTGAGTATATATATCTTGTGATTTGAGTTTGAGTTTGACAGGTAAATTTGGGATAGTCCGAAAAACAAAGGAGACTCTGCTGAATTTTTTTGAAATTATACTTGGAAAAATTTTGAGGTTTAAGAATGGAACTCCTTTTAAAACAAACTACATTCTAATGTTTTTCTTTAAAGGAGGTTCAGACCATAAATAGAGTTTTATAGAAAAAGTCCCCTCGGTTATTCAGTAACGTTGAATTATTCAGTGGAGTTCACGTGACCCGGGAGTCGGGGCGTGACACGGTATCTAATCACACAGCCGCTTTCTACATTTGAGCAGCTGTTCGACGTAGAGGTATAGATAGAAGATGCAATCCAGTCCCGTGATATTGAGAGGGTTGAGCCGAGTCAAAAGTTGAGGAGATTATACCCTACCAACAACCAAAACCAACGCACTCCTTCCACTAACCTCGTATCTTGCTCCAACGAGGTAAATCTGTTGAACCCCCAGTTAGACCGACCAAATTCTTCTTCTGCACCGCCTCCCAGAAATAACCAGCTATCACAACCAAAAATGACGAGGAGGGTCTTCACACCCCTCAATATCTCCCTGACCACCGCTCTAAATCAACTTGTCGAGGAAGGGCTGATAAACCATTGCCAAACCATTCAAAGTAGGTCAATTTGAATTGTATCTAGACAGGATAGCCAGAAGACCCCAACTGTTACATCTATCTGACCTATCATTCGCATCCATCTGTTCCAGCCATGGAAGACCAGTTGTCATGCTCTTTGATTATGGCAGGGAACGGATTCTGAGGAGTGGAAGAATAGGAGGAAGGGGCCTTGAATGAAATGGAAGTGGGAGTCCAGGTAGCCAACCAAGTTGAAGAGAAGCATAAGGAGGATGATGATTGGCCACTCCGATACCGCCTTATGGGTTCAAAAATGTCTTCAACGGCATTACTCTCCCTCGGGTCTTTAGAGAGGAGGTACATATAGATGAAATGGAATCTAACTGGTTGGTTCAAATGGTAATGAAATCAAATGGGGAAGAGTGGACAAAATTTTTGGCAACACATGAAAATGTGGTGGCATACATAGAGGAAGACATTGGGCATTGGATGACATAGACAACACCTAAGCCATCGAAGACAAAGAAGAAAGAACGGGGAGACCAGAGAGTAACAATTTGGATGATCTATGGGAATTTAAAGAAAGCTCTCCGTACATCACTGAGGTTTGGGGAGCCAACAATGTAATGACAAGACTATGGGATCTCGAAGAAGGCGTCAAGCACCTAACCAGGAGTAGGAGACACTTCTAGCTGGCTTAGATGAAAAGAGGACAGACGAGTGGAAAGGGAAAGGAGCAAGAACAAGAAGAGGAGGATGACGTAGTACTGAAGCAGCTAAAGAAAATGCATACCAATATCAGTATTTGGGGTCTGCTCATGGCTTCGCACAGGCATCGACATGCTATGCTGATGGTTTTGAATAAGGCAAACATTTCAGTTGACGCAACGCCAAAGTAGTTAGTAGGGCTGATCTTACCTGTTAAAAAGCCCAAAGTAATTGCCTTTTCAGATAAGGACTTGCCATTGGAAGGGAAGAACCACAATAAGCAGCGGCACATTACGGTCAAATGCTTGGAGAAGTGGGTCCCGATTACACTTATTGATAATGGCTCAGCACTGAATGTTCGCCAACTCTGAACAGCGATCTGCTTGTGAATGAAGCCAGACCACTTCACGCCGAGCAATCAAGGAGTTAGAGCCTACGACAATACAAGACGGGATGTGATGGGACTGGTAACTTTTGCAGTATTAGTAAAACCATTGGAAACCTCGGTAGAATTCCATGTGCTGGATGTACCAGAATCATTCAACTTGCTGCTGGCCAGATCGTGGCTCCATGTTCCAGAGGTTCAGCCAGTCCCCTTCACCCTCCACTAAAAACTGAAGTTTATCAAAAATGGAGCGGTGTTAACTATTCATGGGGAAGACAGTATTCAACCCCCGAGGAGAGACGGCTCGCCTCTCCTGGAGGTCCAACATGGAAAAAGGGATGTATTTCTAAGCGAGTTTAGGTTCGACGAAGCCCAAGCATTTCAGATGTTGTTGAAAGAAGAGGATAGCTACATCAACCCGTATATAGTCACGATGATGAGACGACTGTCTTAATTTCTAGGGTTAGGACTAGGACATCGATAACAACGGATTTTGGAGTCCATCTAGGTGTCGATGAATTCACAGCATTTTGGACTGGGGTACCAACCGATGGTGGAAGACCTTGAGGAACGAAAAAGAGGATGAAAGGGGAAGAAGAGTAAATACCCATATACGCTGAATGGGCATTTTGTCAAAGAGGGAGAAGACTTACCCTATTGTGGTTTTTTGGAATCGTGGATTGATGAAGAGACCAACTAAAAGTTGCTAGGATTGGAGATTTTCTTCAATCATTAGGTGTCTAACATAGAAGAAGAAGAATCGACAGAGAAAGAAGGGAAAGAGAAGAAAGTTCGAGAAGAGGAAGACTGGGTTAACCCACTGGCCGACACGGATGTGGAAGCTCTATTCAGCAACCAGATAGGCCAAATACGTATAGTTGACCAGGACTGCTTGATGATGGGCTATGTCGCACTGGCTGACTACACCAGGCTTATCATGGATGCAGCTTCAAAAGATGTCCACAATTGGTCGTTAGATTCTTATATCTTGCATGGTGTAAGTCTCGAGTCAGAGTCTGAGTTTTGTGAGATTTTACCTTGTCTTGATCAGTTAGATGTTTAGTCTGAGGGCACGTATGCCGATGCATCCTCTCATTCTCTCTCTTTCAAGTTTGTAATTCCTGCTTTTTTCGAAATCAATGAAATAAATGAGGATTCTGATTACTCTATTGTGTTTGATTATTGTGTACACTTTTTGAGAATTTTGAATTTGAAGGGGATGTCCCCCAAAGAAATAAAAGTTTTAATAAAAAGAGAAAAAAAAAAGTGTGCCCAACAAATAATTGAAAAAATATTGTCAATAAATATGGGTAATGAAAATAATCCATAAATTGTTCAAATCGGTTCTTCTTTATCTTCGTTTGAACGTAAGCAATTAATAATTTTATTAAATGAATTCAAAGACGTCTTTGCATGGTCGTACAAAGATATGCCTGGAATTGATCATAAAATCGTCCAATACCGCATTCTCTTATACCCCAATGCCAAGCTGATCAAGCAGAAATTGAGAATGATACGGTTAGAATGGGCACTAAAAATCAAAGAAGAAGGGACTAAGTAGAACAACGCAGGGTTTCTCATGGTAACAAAGTATCCCAAATGGGTGGCTAACACAGTGCTGGTGTTAAAGAAGAATGGACGGATCAGAGTCTGTGTTGACTTTCGGGATCTCAACAAGGCCAGCCCTAAAGACAATTTTCCTTTTCCACACATTGACGTTCTGGTAATGGCATGCTCTCTTGTCATTTACGAACGGTTTCTTTAAGTACAATTAGATCTTAATGGACCCTGCAGATAGGAAAAAAATGACGTTCATAATATATTGGGGCACCTACTGCTATCGTGTGATGCCATTTGTCTAAAGAATGTAAGGGCAACCTATCAAAGGGCCACTACTACATTATTTCATGACATGATACATAAGGAAGTCGAGGTGTACGTGGATGACATGATCGTAAAGTTTAAGGATCGGGACAACCATATCAAAGCACTACGAAAATTCTTCGAACGGATTAGAAAGAATAAAATGCGACTCAATCCACAGAAATGTGTCTTTGGAGTTACTGCAGGCAAGATGTTGAGATTCATGACTACTCAACGAGGCATCGAAGTTGACCATTCGAAAATCAAAGCTATCATGGAAATGCCTCCTCTAAATATTGAAAGAGAAGTCATAGGCTTTTTGGGAAAAGTACAGTTCATTAGTCGATTCATAACAAAGCTGAAAACAACCTACAATTCGTTGTTCCGATTATTGAAGAAAGGAGTTAAGTTCGAGTGGGATCAGAAATGTCAATACGCCTTTGAAGCTGTGCGCCGATACTTGTAGAATTTGCCTATTCTATCACCTTCCGAGCCTAATAAACCATTGATTCTTTACCTATTAGTGACCGATTCGGCTATGGGGTGTATGCTGGCATAAGAAGGAGAAATCGTGATCTAGAAAGCAGTCTATTATTTGAGCAAGAAGATGAAGTACGATACATGCTTTTGGAAAAGACGTGTTGGGCATTGGTTTGGGCCTCTCAGAAGTTAAGGCATTGCAAGTTATGTAATAACCCGTATTCCCGAAACTAATATAAAAGAAAATTTGAATCGAGTTTAATCAGTACGTTAGCTATGGAAGGAAATTTCTGAACCAAACTCCCAAGAGAAGAGCCAAACTAAACTTAGAGTTTTCTTGAACCTGAGGATAGAGATGGGCTAAGTCTAGTATTAGTTTAAAGTCACTAAGTTGGGAGTCTAAGTCCTTAAGCCCAATAAAGAAAGAAATAGAAAATTTGGCCCAAAGGTAGACAAGGCCCATTTCTTCATTAAAACCCAAGCACACACAAGGCCCAAAACTAAGAAAGAGGCCTAAGTATGAAGAATGACCCAACTCAAATAAGACCCAAATTATTTAATTTAGGCCCACAAAAATTAAAAAGAAAGTCCAAGCCCAACCCAAAAATCCAAGAAAAGCCCAAATTTAATTCTTTTGGCCCAAAATTTTAAATTCAAGAATTATTAAATACAAAAAAAACTTATAAAAAAGGGGGGAACCCCATGTGGTTGGCCACCTTGAATGGTGTGCAAGAAAGTACAATTTTTATACTTTTGATAGATTTGTGAGATTTATCTTGGGGCCCAAGCAAGACTTGTACTTTTTGGGACTTTTTTGTATAAATTTAGCAGTTTTGGATAGTTTTTAATATTTTTACATTCTACGAAATTAATTCTAAAATAAAATCTTAATTCTAAAAAATTAAGTTACATACATTGATCACTTTTTGTGTCAAAAATATCTTCCCAGATATTTTGGACATTTTTTTGCTTCTTTTTAGCTGAAAGGGTTTTAATCAGCTAAAATCTTTCCAACTATTCATCATTTGCCATATAACAACACATAGGTCTACTAGCCTATAATTATGAAATAAACCCCTAGCCTATTCAAATTAATTATCAAATAAATCCCTAAAAATTACACCTTAAGTTCTTCCTCAAGCCTATAAATAGAATGTCATTTTCACCATTTTTCTCTACATGAAATTCGATCAAGAGGGTTCCTAGAGAGAGAGAGAGAGAAAGAAAGAGAGAGAGTGAGTCTTGGAGAAAAAGAAGAAGAAGAAAGAAGGAAGGCAAGGAAGAAGGTTGATCCCAGACGGCTAAAGCTTAAGTCCTAACTTCCATATATCAAGAATTTGAGGTAGGTACTCCTAAAAACTATCCCTAACCTTCTCTTCTAAACCCTCTCTACAATATTTAATAAAATCTAAAGACCTAAGAACGAGATTAGAAACATGAAGGTTTGAAAAGAATCGAATAGGAGATTGCCTAGTGGATGTGGTTGGAATGACGCCTTCTGTTTTGTTTTCTTTTTTATGAGTTAAACAAGTATGTTATGAGGATATTTTGACCTCTAGAGTATACTATTTCTTGATGTTAAATAACATGTACAAACCTGAAATATAAGTTAAACAACAATAGGAACAAGTCTACTGAAAAAAGACCAAGAAAAAGCCACCATATCCAACTTACCTGAATTTTTTGTGGGACCAAAAAGTATCTTTTTCAAAACTTATGTTTACTAGAACTTCATGAGGTTATTATAAGCATGTGTGATTTGTGGTGAAATTCAAAATGAAGCCTAAGTGCCCAAAACATATTTTTTATGCTTTGACGGCAAATGGGCAGAAAAACTGCCTACTTCGCAGATTTTTAGAAAATTTTAGAAACAACCCCTCAGGTCAAGCTTTATGTCCAGAGATAGATTTTTGAGTTATCTTTCATTTAAAATTTATTTGGTGTGATTTTACTTGACAATGTTTTCTAAAACTTGTTTTTATGAAACAACGTCATTTTTTGACCTTTGTTGTTTAACGAATTTTTACCCCTATTTAGAAGCATCTCTGAGCTTAGCTTTCTTCATGAAGAATGTTTCTAACATGTATATCTATCACCCCGTAAAATTTTGTAGCAGACAAATGAGTTTTAGTATTTTAAAAGTATTTTACGGTGAGACCACGAGATTCTGAATTTTTGGTTATTAAGGATGACCAATACTTAGAAAGTGTTATGATTGCCATGAGTTAGTCCAAGTTTTGGCAAGTGTTTGTCTGACTCCAAAGGGTAATAAAACATCATAAATAATGAGTTTTTCTTTAAAGACTTAAAAGAATAAGGTTTGAACTATTCCTTGCTAGAAAGTACGTCGGCCAAACGCATTTCTAACTTGGTTTCCAAATTTGTTAATCCAAACACCTGAAGGCAAGACTAATCAATCCTAAGGTCCAACCTCCATACTCATGTATACACAACATCCTAATGCTCAACAAGCTATCATGCTCTTGTTATAAAAATACATAAATACATGCAACCAAGCACACACATCTTTCCTCACAAGGTGATGCACTCTCTTCCCACGGCTTTTAGGTATTCGAATCTAGAGCTCTACTACCAATCTGTCACGCCCCAAAATTTAGGTCATGCGAAACGCTCACGAATAACCATTTTGGGATACCATGATCCACCAAAGCCGCCCAAACACAAACGGGTTAAAAATCATAACGCCAAAATGAAAGTCAAAACCTTTATAAAACGCATTACGGATGGTTTATTTAATGTAAAAGAGTAGCCCAAGAGACTAGGGTCACGGCCCCCAAAGCCAAGCTTTTGAAAACAACCCAGACCGATCGATCGGTCTCTTGCTTGCACATGAGAACTGAGAGTAACAAAAGACCGTTTGATAGATCGAGTGATTGGTCTATCGATCCGTCCTGCTCTAGGTTCTTTTTCAAGCCAAAAACCTGATTTTTAACACTCAGAATATTTTTCATACCTTTCAACACATTTTGGACAATGAAATAACTTTTAAAAGGAGCAAAAGTCATTCCAAAATTTCCCTCGAGGCACAAGAGTTTATAAGAAGCATAAACCAACCAAAAACCTTTTTGTAAAACGTTAAACCAACCTACGAAAATTGTAATAATAAACTACGAAAAATAACAACCAACCCATGGTCTCTCTCGTAAACATATATCATGCATACATCAGCTCCATGGCCATAAGAATTACATTACACATGCTTTCAAATCTAAAACATGTTACATCAAAACATGATCCATATACAAATGGTATAAACTACCCAACAAGGACAAAACTAAAGGGTTTTGCCTTCAACCACCTCCTGGCACCACAAGATCAATCTGCTTGACCACGTTCACTTAAAAAAGGTTTTCAAATCCCACAATGTAAGCTAAAGCTCAATAGGAACATGCTAGCATGAAGTAAAAGAAAAGCATGCTAACAAAATAATATGAATATCTCGACTCACACGAGCCTGAAAAACGATTTTACTTCTCAAAACCACACTTTTTCATCTGATGCAAATAACGTCCAACAGTTTAAGAAAATATTAACAAAATGTTATTTTTCCCTCGATTCCCACAACCAATAATGATTCCTATGTACCAACTTTGTTGCACCGGGGACAAAGGAAACAACTATAGATGCTTGCCCACTATCCTAGTTCTGGGACATCCAATAACCCACTAGGTAATGACAAGTTCTATACGGAGCTACAACAATAAATGCCTCCCAGTGGGGCACGCCTCCCAATAGGGAAATCACTTCATTTATGAAAATTAACCTGAAGGAGTGAAGCACCTACTTGCACAAATTTTCTAGACTTTTATCAAGGAGCAATGGCGGCCCAAATACACACATTGTTACCGTACATTTATCGAATCATTAAAAACATGTAGCTCGACTATGAAAATATTTGTAAATACACATAGTTAGATACAAAACGTTCAACGGCATTCTGCCACATCATCCATTTAACCATGGAGACCAACCAACATTTTCATAATGTTCCCACTATTTCTACCAAAACATTTAAAACCCAAGGCTCAACCCCAAAGGTTAGCACTAAACCTCCAAAACACGATTTTCAAAACCTTTACATAAACCTCTCTCTTTTTAAAACCCACCTTTTGAAAACCACAGACACCCACACGTCCAGAAACTTTGTAATAAACCACAACAAATGCAAAACATGCTTTTTGTCCAACAAATATGGTTTAAACACAAAGATCAATCATTCATGTATTTCAAAATGGTAAAAACACATAAAATTTCACGTAGCACCTATTTAAGACATGATAGTTTAGGATTCCACCTCATAGAGTCACAAACTCGAAGCTTTACTAAGTTATGAAATACCAAAGTCGCTGAAACATTATTCTGTTTGGATGTATATGAAGCCCACGGCGAGTACATCAAGGATCCACCCTTCAATCACCAAGATTCGAGCCCGAACACACCCAAAACCTAGAGAGAAGGCATGGCTTTTGGTCTAGGGCTTAAGGAGATAAAAGAGGAAGATTACAAGACAAGCTATGCACAAAACCCAAGCAATTCGCTTCCTTTTAAAGTAGTTTGCTCGAACAGACCGATCGAGCGATCTTTTGATCGATCGAGCGGTCCCTCATTCTGCTGCACTACTGTCCCAACTTCAAATGAGCATATCTCCTTCCTTTGAACTCCAAATAGGGCCGTTCTTGTGCTCAAACTGAAGCCCTAGAAATTAATTTTCCAATGGTTCAAACCTCATACTAGAATTCATCTTGTACAAAAAGTTATAACCAAATTAGAAAAGGTATGTCACTTTCCTTCACATATTTTTCATATATTTTTGTCCGACAAATTACTGACGGCATGACACATAACGGGCAACTAACTACGGTCACCCCCAACTCACATAGGTACAACACACCCCAAACAATCGATATTCATCACACGAGCTTACATCCACCACAGTCACTAACCCTCGGGTCATAATTCCACCGCCCATATCACCATCCATAGCCCCTACAACAAGGATATCACAACACCCAACTAGGTTAAACTCAACTTAACCTTCTAAAGCCAAGCTACGCACTGCTCACCTCCTAGTCACATCACATCAACACATATTCATATACCGAGGGAAAACCTCAGTGCAACGCGACAATTCAGGCAACTAATTCAAATTTCTCATAGAAAGAACATCGGCCAAACGCTTTTCTATTTTGAACCCCAAAGTAGTTGATCAGATGTCATATGGCATGCCACATTACCCTAAGACTCGATCTCCATGCTCATATAAACACATATCATGCGCAAGACAATTCAATTGCAAACCCATGCAAGCACACAATTCATGCTGTGTAGTGGTGCCTAATCTCATCAAACAAGTCACATACTAAGGGTCATCCTTTCTTCCCACGGTTCCTAGGTATTCGAGCTCTGATACAATTTGTCATGCCTCAAACCCGGGGAACCCATGATTCAACCCAACCGTCCCTCACATACAGGTCACCAACAATAAGTTTCCATCACTAAAGGTTTGAATTCGAAACATATCAAAACAAAAACTTTCTTTAAGCAATCAAATTCTCTTACATATCCAATTCCAAACAAATGCCTTTGATTCTCAAAGAGTTCATTTACAACCACTATATCATTATAATCATCCACTCAAATTTACATACAAAACATAATACAAAATACAAAGAAATACTAGATCTTTCTTCTAGCTTCTGGCTTTTCCCACAATGCAACCTTTGCCCTGGTATCGCCCCCGATCCTTGAAAACCTAAAATGGTTTACATACATACATGAGCTTAAGCTCGTAGGATATAGATTAACTCAGATGTAATGCATGATTTGTGAGGTGTGATGAGTACAACCAAAGTAAAATGCAAAATCTCACCAATTCATTATTCCTTCACACGCACACACCCACGCATGCCAATTTGTTTCCATTTATCCTTTCATATTATCCATATCATCATCTCATTATTCAATTTTTCACAAAAGTTGAGTCACATTTTCATTACCCGATTTGTCACAAAATCGTATCACAACTAATGAACTGGTGTCGGGTGTAGCTTATAGAAATTCCTCCCTATTAATTTTTAATAGGCTACACAAAGCCATTAGGTAATAGATAGCTCTATAACTCACCACGATACAACACCACATTTCGGGGGCCAACCCGTGCGTATATGGTTCCCATATTGTGCAAGTTTTCAGTCTTTCATCGCAGAGCCTCAAGCTCAACTTAATCCACATCAATTCATACGGTTCATTATTTGTTCATAACTTTCGTTTACACAAATCCAGGAGTCTAACCCACAATGGGTTCCTCTCCCAATTGTTGCCACAAATTATCATTTCAATTTCAATTTCAACTTTCCCATTTCATTGTCAACTCACATTCGGTTGTAGTATTCAATTTCTCCTTTCAAATCAAATGCATCATAAGCTCCACTACACAACCTTTCATGAATCATATTTCACATTTCTTTCATTAATTTCATAAAGCACCAATAACACAAAATTAAATTCATTTAAAATCATGCTGTGTGAAGAAAATGGAATGCACCCATCATATGTATATGTATACAAACTAAAATCCATGTTTTCCTTCTAAAACTTAGAAATTTAAATGATGATCATGTTACTACATGACCTCCAACTAACCATACTTGTTTTCTCAAAATCATCTTTAATGTAGAAAATCTGTTTACCTCGTAAAGCTTAACTAAACAGCCTAACGTATGCATCCCAATTCAAATAGATTTTCATAGGTACATCTATGGCCCAAAGAACAAGAAATTTGATAAAAAGGGCCACTAATGATGAAAATAACCTTTTTCAAGACATTTGGCCAAAAAAAGGTGAAAAACGGTTTAAAAAATTTGGCATACCCTCACCATTTTAATCATAACTTTTTCTACAAAATTTTTTTTATTGTGAGAGTAGTCTCATTAGAAAGAGGACTTTTGGGGCTTCAGTTGAGTACAAAAATGACCTCATTCGGAGTCCTGATGAAGGAGATATGATCAGAAGAAGTTGGCCCTATGTAGCTAGTTTGCTCGAGCGGACATTGAGCGCTCGAGCGCCCAACTCTCTACCAGTTGACCGCTCGAGCGGACAAAGCTCTGCTCGAGTGTGCTGGCACCCGAGAAAATCCCAGATTTTCTCTTAGTTTGAGTTTCAAGCCCCAAATTACATTTTCTTCACACTTATGCTTCAAATTTCTATTTTTCAACCCAAATCATTGAATTTAAAGTTTCACAAACCCCCTTTTGTACCACAATTCTTCAACAAATCAAGGTAAATCACTTCTCAAACTACCTAATTTCATAAAACCCAACTATACTCACACACACCTATCAAATATTCAAATCTCATATGAAATCAACTTGATTTTTACATATGTAAGCAATATATCAACCCAAATCAACAAGGACATATGAGAGAATCAAGATTTTACCTTGGATTTTGCTCGAAGGCTTGATATCACTCCAATTTCTCCCTCCTAGGGCTTGGATGTTGATAGATCTTGTCCCCTTGATGCTCTATCTTTCACCTCCTTACTCCAAAGCTTAATTTCCAACCTTGCTTGCTCCCAATCTTGCCTTAAAGCTTCAATTTCTATGGTGGAGGTTTAGGGTTTCATAAGGAACATGGGTCTCTCTCTCTCTAAGAGAGGAAGAAGAGAAGAAGAGAGAATAAGATGAAAATGAAAATGAGAGAGTTTCACGTGGGTTAGGTATATATATATATATATAAACTCCCAAGCCTTTCTCTCATGATCGAGAATATTCCAAACATTTCTCGATAGTCCGCTTGAACAGACCCCCACTGTTCGAGCGGTGATGCCTGAAGCTGAATCTTGTGAATTTTCCAAAAACTCACCTCAAACTTTCAACTTTACTCACATTTTATTATTTCAAACTATTCATTAACAAAGCCATATCAATATCGTTCTTCACCATGTATCTCAATTTCACCTTTACATATTATTAATTCAACCGTTAATAAGCAAAAATTTTATAGCACCCATGCCCAAATTTTAGTTCGGTCTCTTCTCTTACCAAAAATATGAAAGAACAAAATAAACAGATATCGGGTCCTTACAGCTTGAGCGGTCCCCACGCCCAGAAACTCTTAGCCACCTATTCGCTCAAGCGGTCTACCCTCCGCTCAAGTGGTCACGTTGGGTTGACAACCCAAACCAAGAATGATACAACCAAACTAAAACATAAGCCAAACACCTCACAATAATATTCTCATGCCTTACCCAACATTTTAACCATTGTTAGCGAACATATACATGCTCAAGTTTTTAATTATTACGTATGATCTATACATTTAACCATTCCCTCTAAACATAACATACACGTTTTCATCAATACAAGAAAATAACAAGGGACCGGGTCCCTACAGCCTCCCCACTTGGAAGATTTCATTCCCAAAATTATACATGCATCAAGAACTAAACAACTCAGGATAATTTCTGCGAACTTCCAATTATAGCTCCCATGTGACTTTTTCAACACCATGATGAAGCCATAACACATTCACATACTGATTGGTTCTCCATCGTAAGACTTGTTCTGTAGAGACCCGGCATATGTTTATTTTATTTTTCATATTTTAGGTAAGAAAAGAGACAAAAATAAATTTGGGTATGAGGGCTATTAAATTTTTGCTCGTTAAAGGTTGAATTAATAATATGTGAAGGTGAAATGAAAGTACACGGTGATGAATGATATTATTATGGTTGTGTTAGTAGAGAGATTCAAATATTAAAATGTGAACAAAGTTGGAGGAATGAGTGAAAATTTAAGTTTTGCAGAATTCAACTCAGGGGTCACCGCTAGAGCGGTGGGGGTCCGCTCAAGCGGGCTATCGGGAATTTTTCTTTTGGAATAATCTCGAATGTTGGAGAAAATTTGGGGGTTTATGTATATACATGTGCCCATGCCCCAGACCCACGTGATACCCTCTCACTTCTCCCTTTCCCCTCTTCTCTTCTTCTTCCCTTTCTAGAGAGAGAAGCCCAAGATCCCTCATGAAACCCTAACCCTCCACCCCTCAA